>OMKY01250252.1:4140-14268 GCA_900302395.1 Bregmaceros cantori | reverse complement strand
GTCGCTGTTGAGTGCACTATAAGTGAGCGCAATATATGGGGGGTAGGGAGTAGGGGCTAGGGAGCGATTTCGCACACCGCGATGATTGATATTGCAAACGTTTGCCAACATATTCAACACATTTGAGTGGAGAACAGACCTAACAAGGAAACCGCTGTCGATTAATCGATTATCAAATTAGTTGCCGATTAATTCAATAATCGATTATCATCGATTAATCAATTAATCAGTTGCAGCTCTAGTCATGAATATTATTACCAGTGCCTTAGCAAAAAAAAAAAGAACGTCTTTCACGCCTGCATTCACTTATGAAGCAGCCTGTACGGTGCAGAGATGCATCGACTACAAGGTAATAACTAAGTTTATTTATCCCCACGGAGAAATTACATTAGTGTTGGCTCAGCAGCAGAAAGTAATATGAGAAACACAGCGCCTTTAATAATCATAATATAATAAGATGTATGAATCAGAGACAGAACTGGACTGTGTACTTTTAACCAAGACAAGGCCACCGAAGGCGGGGGAAATTAAGTCTGCAGTGACAGTAGGTTTTTATTTTTTTGTCCCTTAACCTTTCAATGTGCACCAGGAGACACATACATTCTAACACCATAAGAACTATTGTGAAAAGTTCGCCCCCAAAATACACTTATTATAGGCTAATTAAAAGTACAATCAATTGACTTTTAACACATAATAAGCAGTAATATAATTCAGCCTTGTTACTTACTTATATTTACTAATGACTGGATACAAAAAGCAGGGCTTGAAAACAAAATTATTTTTTAAAAGTTCCGTTCCGAACGGTTCAGGCACGCCTATGTTTAACGTTTTTGTTCTCGGAACCGCTCCGCCACCAAAATATCGGTCCTGAACCGGTTCGGAACGCAAAAATTGTGTTCGTTCTTAAAGTTCCTTAAATTGTGCAATATTAAGTTTAGATATAGTTTTACAAAAAAAAATATTTGGTGGACTTTCAAACTTCCGTGTAACTGTATTAACGCCATTACATCCGTTTCCTTGTCTGTCCACAAGATGGAGCCCCAGATGCATGCGGCTTGATGAATGACAGTGAAAGTTGGATGGATGCACAACTGGAAATAGTCTCCCAGACATAGCATATGTTCAAATATATAGAGAACAGAAAAAAATTTGGTGGACCTTAAACATACTGTAACGAAAGGCTGTCCCCTCGTGGAGGAGCTGGGAATAGAGGAACTCACATCGGCAATAGCTGAACTCAGCCATTGCCAAGGTTTGTTCGGACTCTATTTAAGGAGGCGTTTAGGCAGGCGGAGGACCGCCTACGGTGGCGGCCCAGAATGCACCGTGCGTGCATTCACTACAATACCCTACCATACCACCTATATATATATAGCACATTTGAAAATAAACAAGTTGTGTCAAAGTGCTGTACAATAAAACATAAAACGATAAAAGAGTAAAACGTGAGGATAAAAAACATATACACAGGACATGTCATAAAACAATTTCAGTGTTACCTAAGTGCCAGGAAAGGATATCTCAGGCTCAACTTGGAAATACCAAGGCATAGAAATGTGTCTTGAGACACGATTGAAAAATTGGCAGCGTCAGCGATCACCGCGAAGGCTCTATTTCCTCTGTGCTTCAGACTGGCCCTGGAGAAGCCAGGAGAAGCTGATCAGAGGACCTTAGCGTCCTTGAAGGAACGTATGGTTCCAGCAGGTCAGTCAGGTAGCTGGGTGCGAAACCATTTAAACACAAGAGCACAATTTGCAAATATCCTGTTCTAAAAATAATGTCTACAGTAGCGTTCCGCAGAGTCGCGACCTCGACTACGCTCGTCGACTTGTCTGCAATGTCCACCACCGATCTCTTCAACCCAGTTTCCGACTAATCCTATCCAATAAAGATGGAAACACGGCGCTGACGCCGGATAAAAATGGCTCTGCACTCAAAGGGTTAGTGGCTTGTTATTGCACATCACGGCCACTTTGGCAAACAGGCCGCCCGAGCCCTGGAGGATTCCGTCCAGACTAACTAAAGCTCACAGCCTTCTCCAACACAAGTCAGACAATCTATCCCCAGCGGCAGCATCCTGAAATTGGCCATCCTCCCACCATCACAATAGCCACGAAGAAAGATATCCAATTTATCCGTGGCCCCGGGAGACAGGCAGCAATCAACGGCCGAGCTGTTCGCATCTCGCCGCCGTTGTCGGGGAAACGGAGTTCAGGTGAGGTCGTTCAGGTGTCACTTCGAGAGAAGACCACCTGGGGCTGGTGGTGTTGGATTGATGCTGATTCATTTGACTAGCGAGGGCACGTCGACGTTCTATAGCAGCGATTCATTACTGACCAGCAGACAGATCTGTTGAAAATAGTACCCCTTGGCGATTGCATTATCTGTGGGATATAGGTAGAGGCAGGGCTGGACAGACAGCCTGGAATACCAGGCATTTTCCTGGTGGGCAGATTCCCCTAGGGGGCCTGCAAAGTTTTTTGGGGGGTAGCTGAAATACTTTTTGGAGTGAAACTGTGCACCTTTCCCTCTACGCCAGAACAGTACATTCAGAAGACAGGTCTGTTCTGCTAAATTATGTTGGGCCCGTCTAAGCCAAAAAAAATGCCTGGTTTGCTCTGTTCTCCTAGTCCACCATGGATAGAAACAAGCTTCAAATTAAATTTCGCTGCTCCGGCAGGAGAAAGAGCAGAGGGATAGACTCATACAGACACACCTATAATAACATTAGTAACAATAGAAAAACGTACAAAAATAAAAATAAACTACAACTGCTTTATAACTCATTATAGAAGTATTGTGTCTTTGAAAGACAAACTGGGAGGGTTGAGGCCTGTCTTATGAGAAAAAGAGAGGGAAGAACAACATCAGAGACTGGGGAAGATGGGGAAGCGATCTCATGACACTGCATGCACTGTGGTCTTAAGCAGGGCTTGGGAATGAAATTTGTTTTCAAATGTTCCGTTCTGAACAATTCATGCAGTCCTATTTTGAATGTTTTCGTTCTCGGAACCGTTGTGCCACCAAAATATCGGTCCTGAACCAGTTTGAACCGCAAAAAGATCATATTGTTTTAAGTTCCGGCAGCATACCCAATGCCTAAATTTAGCTTCATTGTTTTCCATTTTAGAAATGTTGTATTTCTCCTTATGTTGTGCGATGTTAAGTTTAGAAATAATTTATACATAATATATTTGGTGGACTTTCAACGTTCAGTGCAAATAGGACTTCCTAGCGGCAGCGAAGTGGACGCACAACCGGAAATAGTCTCCCTGACATAGGATATGCTAAAATACATAGAGGTTTTGTGGATTTCAAATGTTCCGTTTCTGTTCTGGAACAGTTGAAAACATTTTTTTTTGTTTCCGTTTCTGGTCCTCATAAAATTCAGTAAAAGTCTGTTCGTTTTCGGTTTTCGTTTTCATTCCTTAAACCGGTTCGAAGCCCTCGTCTTAAGCCACAGCGACAAGTCTGTATGGGGCTCTCTTGGTGCAGCAGCGACTTTTAACCACTACGCCAGCCCCCTAAAGGGCATTCTAGAACTTTGGTTGCAACCACATTTTTGATCGGCCAACATGGAATACAGGGAAGAATGGCTCATAGAGGCCAGACAGAGGGACAGCCCACAGAGACAGTGTGCTGTCTGTGACATCACAGAACCTCTCACACAGTCAAAGGTCTGTCACAGGACATCACGTTCTCTACCAGACCCACAGACCAGCTGTAGCTGGATATATGGCCATTGTGACCTCACAGCATCATTGTGCTTTTAATACACACACACACACACACACACCAACATATGTAGATAGATAGGGCTGCAACTAACCAGGGCTTTGAACCAATATTTTTTCCCAAGCGTTTCGTTCCAAACAGAAACAGAATTATAACGTTTGCGGTTATGTGTTCCACCAATAAATTAACGTTCCTGAACCGGTTAGAACAAAAAAATATTGTTCCCGGAACGGTTAATTTGGTTCCTGTCAGCTGCTTAATGCTATGTAATATTTGTTGCGACGAACCCAAAGCGACTCGCTACAGAAGCCCGCTGGTAGCGCTCTACAGCCGAGGTTTCGTTGCGTGTCGGGGCGAACCCACAACAACACGCTGCAGAGAGTTCTGCAACAATTCCTACTTCACTGCTGCGTCGTAGATTTTATAAATACTCTTGTTTTATTTCTGAAGTTATCCCAAAGTGCACTCCTTTGAGGAACGAAAAAAAAAAACGGTTACCTTTATTTTTAAATAAGTCTTCCTGTTCCGGAACATGAAAAATGATAACGTTTCCGGTTTCGTTTCTGTTCCCTGGAAAATTCCCGGGTTTTTTTCGTTCCTTGAACCGGTTCAAAGCCCTGCAACTAACAATTTTTCCTCTTAAAGTTCTTTGTTTTTTTTCGGCGCAAGTGCGAATGCGGAGACGAGAGAGGGGGAGTGAGCGGACATGCAGCGTATGGCCGTGAGGCGACGCAATCTCGCGGCACTGCGGGTGCTGTGATCAGAGGCACAAAACCTTGAATGGGGTAGTGGTCTAACCCACTGTGCCACGGGGCCAGCCCCTCAATTTAAAATGTTGACCTGCAATGTTAACTTAAATCATTAAGGTAAAATATTAACACTATTTTTTTATGTCTCACTTATTGCTGATTGCACAAGAAATGTTCAATTATGTTAGTAACCTTCTCTTCCGTGCTAGCTTTTAACTATTCACCCAAGCTTTCTTGTTATCTTTATTATTCATTATTATATAGTGTTGCTTTGGGGGCTCAACTGTGTTCAATATTCAAGGGAATGGGTCCGACTACGAGGCTGGGAATGGAGACTGGTATTGGGAGCAAAATATATTAAACATGCTCAACTGGAGGACGAAGCAAACAACGAAATGATTAATCACGACCGATTAATTAATTACTAAATTAGTTGGAAATTAATTAAATAATCGATTGTCATTGATTAATCGATTGCGGCTCTAGCAGATGTAGACATTGAAATAAATGTTTCACAGATCAAGAGCTTGAATTTAAATGATCCGCATGTGTAGAACTGTAGTCGTTCACTGGTTACTGCAACAACAACTCAGTCAGTTAGAGCAGTCATTGGAAGGTTGTGTGTCTGAGATGAGTTATATGGAACTCTTAACAGCTGCTGGTAGGAATGATTTCCTGTGCTGCAGTTTGGGGGCAATGAATCTATCAGTGAAAGTGGTACAAGACATCAGTGCAGACTGGAGAGGGCATGTTATGTGTGCTATTTTTGATAATTGCTTTAAGCCCGGAGAGAATCTGGCTCTCAAACATGGTATAATGGGAATTATTTATATACAGTAAATAATTCAGGATTCAAGATTTCTTTATGTCGTCCTAAGGGAAATTTGTCTTGGAACTCAATGACATAGAAGTTGAAATAATGTTTGAGACAAAATGAGTCACGTTGCAAATATTTTCCTATTTAGGGTGGATTGCCCTAATGTGGGCCCCTCTTTTGCAGCTTCCTAATGTGGGACAGTCAGGGGCCAGAGCCACTGGAACTTAGGTGTCCCACTTTAGGCAATGGCCCACATTACAGCAATCCACCCTATTTTTTTTTCACTAATTTGGCTAACTTACAACAATAAGAATTGCCTCAGAATTCTATTTAAAGGTAAAGGTACTTTATTTAGTCACACATACATACATGTACAGTGAAATTTGTCCTCCGCATTTAACCCATTATTGTAAGTAATGAATTCTTCATAGTCAAGTAAGTCAGTTAGCCAAGTTAACTTGACTTACTAGAAAAAAAAAACTTGTTGGAAGATTTCAACTCATCTATTTATTTATTTATTTATTTATTCATTTATTTAGAACAGAGACAGCGCTCATTGATCAACATGAGAAGGTCATGTAAATGGACCAGAGTTAGCCAACGGCTAATTTTCATCTGTAGTCCCTGAGCAGGTCAAAAAGAGGTGAACTCAGTAAAACGTGAATACATGAGTTACTAAAACAAAAACAGTGACAAGAGAAGTGACAAATAAAAATACACAACACAAGATGATGAGGTGATGGAACGAATGAGATCAGGGGTTGCAGGTCTGGGTCTCCTTTAACCATTTTTCAAGATTCTATTTGAAGGTTGAATAACTGTTTGTTTCCCTTGACTGTTCCATAGATGGGTGGCTCTGATTGAGAAGACTGTACGGCTGAAAGTGGTGCGCCTAAAAGGCACTTGACATCCATTTGAGTATGCATTATTTTAACTTTTAGTTTTTATCAGATGCTCTTTTAGCGAGTAAGAAAAAAAGGTTCCATAAACTGAATTTGTAATCCCTTGAGTGCCCCATCCCCTCGACCATCCACTCCTGCACCATTTACCATGGTAAGCCATGCCAGAGGCCAGTCAAATGACCCACAGAGTGTCACACAGCTATTACAACTGACAAAGCATGTTAATAAGTTATGCTAGTTACTCATACACAGCACATAGCGTTAATGAGTAAATGCCAATGTCTATACATACATGTCTATACATACATCTGATACCCTACGTTTATATTTGCGAACACATGGGAAAACACACAACGCTGACAATGCAACCCTTAAGGTGGCAAAGGCCGATTAAAGTTGTTAAAAAACAAAAAAACAATACAAAAAAAACATGTTTATTCCTAAAGGCACCAAATAACAAATAACACCAAACATCACATTGACTGTGTCCGAAATCGCTCCCTATCCCCTACTCCCTACCCCCCATATAGTGCACTCACTTATAGTGGACTCAACAGCAACTGCCGAGATTTCGGACACTAGAGTTGGCGGCGTCAAAATTATTATAAAATATAATTATAAAAAATATAATTATAAAATTCAACATTCATCACAAAAAGTCAGAAGTACTTACATTTATAACTATTTGCCGTGGTCGGTCGCTATTGACTCCCGCCGCGGCATTTTTTAAAAGTTTAGGTTATTTTTAAAACCTCTCGCAATGCATTGTGGGTTATATTGCTCCGTCTGGGGTAAATCCGATGCTCACTACATTTCGCGGTGCATTGTGGGATACTTTCAGTGCACTATCTAGGGTACATGGAGAATTCGGACACCCCTACAAAATGGCGTGCACCCCATATAGTGCACTATATGGGGGATAGGGAGCGATTTCAGACACAGCCATTGTCCTGAACTAGTCAGTCAAATAACATCTGTCATTCCTATCGGGAATAAGAATAAATAATATTCATAATAATGATAGTCATAAGAATATTAATATCAATCTTTCATACGAGGCCTGGTGACGTTTCGTACACAAAGTACAAAATATGTTGTGGGATGGAAACACTGACATAGTGAAACTACTTCCAACAAAACAGAAACGATACCTCGATGTCGGGTTGGAAAACAGTAGAGCTGCAAACCGATTAATCGATGATAATTGATTATAGAAATAATCGCCAACTAATTTTATAATCGATTAATCGGCAGCAATTAATCGATTCATGGTTTGACCTATTCTCCGCTCAAACGTGTTGAATATATGTTGTTCCCAATGCAATTTTTCCAGTGTCAAGGCCCCAATACAATAAAGACAACACGTAAGCTTGCGTGAAAGCCAAATATGTTATAATTTAGAGTAGGCTCTTCCATGCTATAATTATAAAAGTGAGATAGCGAAACAGCAAAATGTTTGTAATATTAACATTGCAAACTTTTAATAACGTTTCGTAATCAAAATGAATGCTAATAATCGTTCCGATTATCAAAATAATCGTTAGTTGCAGACCTAGAAAACAGCACAGCGTCTATTCACTTAGGAGGATACAAGTCATTCAGTCAGTACATACCTTTGCAAATGCAAGAAATGTTTCTCCCCCTCTCTCTCTATCCTTCCCTATCTCTCTCTCTCCCCTTCTGTCCATTGGACTCTCCCTCTCATACCCACAAGCAAGATCTGCTGTGTTCAGTGGCGCTCCGAGTTTGGACAGCACCGCGCATCGAAACCAAATGACATCACAATGGAACTATGCTACCTCACAATCAAGCTAGGTGATGCCAGATGATATCGTTCAGTTCCAGGCAGATATGGGCAGAGTGGCCATACAAATTACTCAAGTAAAAGAATTGTTACCTCAGCAAAATATTACTCGAGTAGGAGTAAAAAGTAGTCATCCAAATAGTTACTCAAGTAAAAGTAAAAAAGTATTCCACAAAATAGTTACTTAAGTAGCGAAAGTACTGAGTAACTTTCAGTTTAAAAAATGAATTCAAAAAATGAATGAAAAAAAAATGATTGCCCGAGAGAGAGAGAGCCCGAGAGGGAGACAGAGACCAAGTGGGAGAGAGGGAGAGCGAGAGACACCAAGAGAGAGAGAGAGAGCGAGCGAGAGAGAAAGCGCCCGAGAGAAAGATATGACATCAACATATGTGCCAACAGTTCCCAACGGGTGTCGCTAAAGGCAGAGTTAATGTACCGAGTACTTTTTAGTGACATCTTGGTAAAAAGTAGTTTTTGTCACCTCAAAATTACTTGAGTAAAAGTAGAAAGTAATTCATGAAAAATGTACTCCAAAAGTAAAAAAAGTACACAAAAAAATTGTAACTGAGTAAATGTAATGCGTTACTGCCCATCTCTGGTCTTAGGCTGTGTCCCAGTTCGCGGACTTTGCACAGTGCACTGCACTTCGTGGAGTGCGCACTCTACTACACAATACATGAATAGTACACAAATGTCCGGCCGAGAAGAGAAATGCTGTTTCAATCCCCATCCAGACAACAACGTTTTTGAGTGAAAATCAGATTTTTTTTTCTCCGTTTGCACCTTTCATCCACTTTGAAACTGTGTTTTGACTCCATGGCGAACTGAAAGGAAATAGAGGTTGCTCAACGTCACGTGGTCCCATGTGTAAAGAGGGAGGGAGACAGACCACCTACACTGTAAGTTAGGTGCTTTCTATGTAACGCACAACAATATCATTAGTAATGATTATGTGGCCAGGGACCGATTATTGACAGACATTTCCAGCTTGTGCAAATTTGTTTAAAAAAAAAAAATAGAATTAAGGGGTCCGCGTTGGCCGAGTGGTTATCGACAGCGCACCTAACGCGACCCCATTTCATGTTAGTGGCGCTGTGTCTACCGCAGCGTCCGCAGTGTCGCAAGTTCGACTACGTTCGCCGACTTGTCTGCAATGTCTACCCCCGATCTCTTCAACCCAGTTTCCGACTAATCCTATCCAATAAAGATGGAAAAACGGCGCTGACGCCGGAAAAAAAAAAGCTATATATCCTAAAAAAAAAAGAAAAAATATAATTAAATCGATCAAACACACTAATTGCACGCAAAGTGAGAATACAACTGACACAAAGCGCGACGTTTGTCTGATCTCCATCTGTCCGCACTGCAGCCCATCTTCTACAGAGCCGGCTGCGACTGTAGTTGAAATTTGAAAAATCATTGTGAGTTTCGTGTGTTTCTGCCTTTGGTCCGCGTCAGCACATAACTTGGATGAGCGCGCGCTGCTGACTTTAAAAAAATATATAAATGTGTGCAGACTGTCAACGATAGTGCACACATGGGTGGAGACCGAGACTCGAAATCATGTCTTCACTGACATATACAGCAGAGATGGGCAGTAACGCATTACATTTACTATTACTATTACAATTTACAGTTACAATTCTTTGTGTGTACTTTTTTACTTTTGGAGTACATTTTTCACAAGTTACTTTGTACTTTTACTTGAGTACATTTGAGGTGAAAAAAAACGTAACTGATATGTCAGTAAAAAGTACTTGTTACATTAACTTTAGTGACACCCGTTGGGAACTGTTGGCACATATGCTGACGTCATCTCTCTCTCTTTCTCTCTCTCTCTCTCTCTCTGCCCCTCAGGCGCTCTCGCGCTCTCTTTCTTGCTCTCTCTTCCTCGCTCTCTTTCTCTCTCTCTCTCTCTTTCTCGCTCTGTCGGGCGTCCTCTCCCTCTCTCGGTCTCTCTCTCAGGCGCTCTCTCCCTCGCTCTCTCTCTCCCTCTCGTTCTCTCTCTCTCTATCTTCATTTTGAAAAGAGAATCAGTCCTATTTTTTTACTGAAAGTTACTCAGTACTTTCGCTACTTAAGTAACTTTTTGGTGAAGTACTTTTTTACTTTTACTTG
>OMKY01250251.1:0-15678 GCA_900302395.1 Bregmaceros cantori | reverse complement strand
TAGGGCGTTACAATAGTCTAGGCGACTGGAGCCAAAAGCATGCAACAGCACCTCTGTACTGGCCAGTGATAGAAATGGTCGAACTCTCGCAATGTTTTTGAGGTGGTAGAAGCCCACCTTGGTTACGTTCTTAATATGTGGGATGAAATTCAACTCTGTATCGAAGGTCACACCAAGTTTTTAGCGGAATCTGCAGGAGTTAGATAGTGTAGTTTCGGTAAAATGATTTCTCTCTGAGCCTTGGGACTGATAAGAAGGACCTCAGTTGTGTCTTGGTTGAGCTGTAGGAAGTTTGCCGTCATCCAAGACATAATGTCTGCGATGCAGTTTAAGAGGACATCAATTTGCACTGTTCCTCAGGGGACACGGCAATATACAACTGCGTGTCGTCAGCGTAACTATGGAAGTTGACGGTATGTCTCCTGATGACATCCCCTAAGGGAAGCATGTATACGTTGAATAGATTTGGTCCTAAAATTGACCCCTGTGGGATCCCACACTTTATCTCATGTCAGGCAGAACCAGGACCGTGAATTGTGATTATCAAAGTTCCCCCTAATATCAGATAGAATCTTAAGGAGGGCCGTCTCAGTACTGTGGTTCCATCTAAAACCAGATTGGTGCCTCTCAAGTGTATTGTTTTTATTTAAGAAAGCATTCCCTTGGTTGAGGACAAGTTTTTCTAGGAGCTTACTTAGAAAGGGTAGGTTGGATACTGGTCGGTAATTACTGAATATGCTGGCATCTAATTTGGGCTTCTTCAGAATGGGTTTCACCACTGCATAAACTTTGCAGCCGCATCAGTTTAGGTACCGTTTTTTTTACTGTTCTCAGCGGGGGCTCTCGTATATTGAGGCCGACAATAGTAAAGAATATACATGAGTGGTCGGACACAGCCAGATCCACAACGCAGGGTATGTCCACATGCAGGCCGTACGTGATTACCAGATCCAAGGTGCGACCACCAGTATGGGTTGGCTGCATCACGTGCTGTAAGTCCAAACAGTGTAGGATGTTTATAAAGTCTCTAGGTACCGAGTCCGAGGGGGAATCGAGGTGCAAATTAAAATCACCAGCTATTAGAATTCTCTCGTGAGTGCTATGAACTATTGAAAGCAGCTCAGAGAATTCGCTGATAAAAGTGGAAGAGCGTTTGGGGGGTCTATAGACTACTAAGCAGAGTCTAATAAAGCCTAATAAAGCAAACTAGTAAATATACAAACAAAGTATGTACTAATAGTTATCAATACCGTACAACATTGTTAGTAGTTCACAGACCACTTGCAAAATTTTCACTTGCAAAGAGAGGCTAGGGGTAAGTGTCTGAGATGAGTTATATTGGATCGTTATAAAGTCTGATATCTGCTGCCGAGAATTATTTCCTATGACGCACTGTGCTGCAGTTTGGGAGATTTCATCTGTCACTGAAAGTATTCCTGTACTTCAAAATAGTCTGCATTCGCTCAAACTCGTGCCACTTCCAAAACTAACTTTGTGCTGAGCTGTGTTCCATTTTCCAACCATTTTTCCCCTGCTCTAAATCACAGATCAGTGTAACTTGGATTGTGTTCTTTTTTTTCAACTGTCATTTATCTGCGTCAATCATCACATTCCGCTTTTGGAATTCTTCCATAAGAGCCTCGCCAATTGTGTGGTGCTTGGTGGTTGGTTCATGATTTTACATGTTCATCCATGTAATAAAATGCAATAAATGAAATAATTATTTATCAAAATCACTGTGAAAAAGCAGTTTGTTTCTCACTTTTTGGCAAGCTCAGCTGGCGGTCTCTTGGGCACCAGTGGTTTCTCCAGGATGATCTCGATAACAATGTAGGTCTTGGCGTCCGTGTAGCACTGGAACACCACAAGAGAAACAGGCCAACAAATTGCTACATACGCAGAAACAGAAATTGCTACATATACACAACAAGCAGTGCGTAACATAGAAAAAGTCAACTATAGATCAATTGACGCACAGCTATCAATAAACTGCCTGCACATAAGTGAGGCCTTACGAGTGAAATTGCTCATTAAAGCTCAATAACTAAATATGTTTGACCTGGACTGCACTTGGAAGAGCACAATGATGTTACGTACAGATTTAAATGCATGCAGATGCTGAGTGCATACAAACAGATTCTGTGAAAAATCGGTGGATTTCTCCTACCTGCGCTTCGTTGGCCGGGGGCTCTGGAACCTCCATGGTGTCAGCCAGGGAAAGCTTGTTTTGTCCTGGCTGTGATACAGCGGATATTGTCAATGTCACTCAATGGGGACCAGAATATATGTGCAATACAACACAAAAGCCTAGCCTGGCGAGCCAGAAGCAACGCATCGCACATTGCTAGACGTTACATTGGGTCTGGGAAAATCAGGCATGCCGCCAGCACGCATCGGTGCGACCAATCAGCGCGGACGTGGACGCTGGTATGGCAGACGCAAAACGTGGACGGAGTTTGGTATAGACGACGCGAGACGTGGCCGGAGTTCGGTTGTCACGCCAATAGATAATTGCGCACGTGTGCTTGGGTCCCCACCGTTTTGTAACACATTTTATTTAAAATAAAAAGATGAAAACAAAAACCCAAACGTTTCAATGTATAAATGTCTTCCAGACAGTGTGTGTGATCCAGCCAAACCACCCCGAGTGCCATGGCGCAAATGGCCTGGTCAAAAATCAAGAAGGGAGAAATGTTACTACGCTGTTTTTTTCAGGATAATTTGTGTTTTCTTAGTTGTTGTTTTTTCACTAATATTGTCTAAAGCAGAAACTGAATGTAGCCTTGTAGTTTGGGACTTTTGGACAAGTTGAATTTAGTCTGTCATTTCTAAAATATTACTGAAATAATACATATGAATAAAAACAGGTATCTTGAAACTAACAATTTTGTGAGTTCCCAAAATGGACAATTAGAGTTAGAAACAATGAAATAATGATGGTGATGATAATAATAATTATACCGAATTATATTATATAGTCTATTCAATAAACATGATACAGATACAGAGACGGTGTTTCTTTCTTTTTATTCATGTTCAAGAATAAGAACTTTTATGATATTATTGCAAATGCATACATCATAAGCCTTACCCGGGCGGTAGATGGAAGAGGGTTGTTTCATTTTATTTTATTTATTTAAGATTTGATAGAGGATGGCAGCAAATCAGTCTAGTTTCCAGTGAATTGTTAATTTTTGCTAGTCATCCAGTAAAAGTAGCTTTTAGCTCTTTAACTGGGTCGATTGAATCCTTGAGACCTGGTTACAGCAGTTGAACAGCGTTCTGGTGGCTTTTTTTGATGAGGCCCAAAATGATGTTTTTTCAGGGGGCCCAGAATTCCTGGCGGCACCCCTGTGTGTGTGCGTGTGTGTAGTATATATATATATATATATATATATATATATATATATATATATATATAGCCGTACACATATACCCACATGAAAGAGCAAATCACATCACTGATTGATAGATACGGATATTGTAATGGGAGGGCGCCCCCACGTGGAGGAGCTGGGGGAATACACCTGAACTCAGGTCAGCAACGGGCTAAGCTCAGCCCACTGCCAAACATTCAGTTTCAGATTGCATTTATAGGGGCGTGTCGGCAACAATCCAGTGACTAAGGGTGCCACTACAATATGCATATGCATCTATCTGTGCCCCTGCTGTGACCCTGTATAACATTAGGCATAGTGACTCCCCTGCTCCCACCCCCCACGTGATCTGCTTTCTAAGCAATTGAATTGCCTTTTGTGTGATTTTTTTATCCTGCAGCTCCCCCTAGTGTCATTTTACACCCATTATGTATATATTTTAATTTTTGGAGCACTGACACCAATGGGTGAGAAGTGGAAGTGTCATCATGGGGTTTGTCTCCCCCTGTTGTTGATTTTGAGAATTGTTTTCTTCCTCTTCATTTTTTTATGTGGGCAAGTGCTTTAATAAAAAGTAACTGCAAATGTGTGGTTATGAAACAAGGCTTTCAACTAATATTTTTTCAGTTCCGAACCAAAACAGAATTATGTTTCCGGTTATTTTCCGCCAATAAATTGCCGTTCCCGAACCAGTTAGAACAAAAAAATATTGTTCCTGGAACAGTTAATGTGACTGTTTCGATTCAAGTTGACGCTCGTTGGACGGGGGCACTCGGCGGCACGTTGAGGGGAGGGAGCTTGGAAGGGAAGGCGCACGGCAGTAGGGACTGGCGGAGCAGCGGACACCTATGAGACCGGTATTAACCGGTTACCGGTTACCATTATTTTTTAATTTTTTAAGTGTTCCTGTTCCAGAACATTAAAAAATAATACGTTTCTGGTTTCATTTCTGTTCTCTGGAAAATACAAAAAGTTGAAAAGGTTCAAAGCGCTGGTATGAAATGAATAAGCAGGACTTTATTCATTTGAAAAATACCTTTGAGTACATCCATTCATTGCCTGTAGTAGATATTTGAATTTATAGAATATTTGAGTTTTACTATTTCTACTCATGTGAGAGATCTGGGTACTTCTCTGAGGAGGTACTGGGCTGAGAGCAGTCACTACTGTGTCCAACAGTTCAACATAGAGCCACACCTCCACCTGGTGGCGAGTTTGCATATGGCTATCTGCCGAGCTGATGGAGGGAGGGCGATGGAGGAAGAAAGCGAGGACAGAGAGACTGAAGATAAAAGAAGGGACAGAGGAAGAGAGCGAGGACCGAGAGACTGAAGATAAAAGAAGGGATGAACGTATGTAGTAGCTACTACTAGTAGTAGTAGTGAGCGGATTTTGAACCGGTGTAGGTTGTGTGACAAATTCAGCCACCTCGTCCACTACAATGACTTTACACAGGCAGCTATACAGACACTGGAAGTGTGTTTCAGACAACAGGACAAAATGTCCGTCTGTTGTTTTGGGGCGTATGAAGTCGTTTATTGCCTTTTTTCCCATGTTTTAACTTGTTTTTGCCCTCCGTGGAGGTAGGTCTGTAGTCTAACCCCCGGGTGAAGACCTATTTGTAAAGCTAACTAGCTTAGCTTAACTAATGAGTAATGAGACTAACAAGTCGCTCCGATCCTTTTAATTACAGCGGCAGCATGCGCATTGCATAGTTCTCCCTCTTTTTAAAATGGGTTATGAGTAATTGCTACACTTACCCTTGTCCCCTCGTTCGATTTGGTCAATTTTTAAAACAAATTACCCCATACACCATCCGTCACCAAGGATGGCAAGTAACAAAGTGTAAATACTCAAATACTGTACTTAAGTATAATTTTCAGGTATTAAAACTTTTAGTATGTTTTTCTGTGTTTTTTTTTACTTGTACACAGATTTTTAACAAAAATATCGGTACTTCTACACCTTACTTTTCACAAAAACAGGCTTTTTTTTAAAATATATTTTGAAATTATTACTTAATTCTAAAAATTAAATTATTAGTATTGTTGTCCCTTGTGCTATTAAGCGTTGGGCATGATTTGCAAATGTTTCAAATGTTCATTTCAATGTCTGGTAGCGTGATTCAAACAATAACATTGACAAACTAGCATTGAAAAAGGTGTGCATTTTCAAAAATACTTTGAGTACATTTTTGAGCTTAGACTTTATACTTTACTCAAGTAGATATTTGGATCAGTACTTTGTAGTCTTACTCGAGTTTTTTTTTTTTTTTTAAACAAATGTATTTTACTCTTCCTCAAGTAAGAAATATGAGTACATTTGCCATCTCTGTCCGTTACCAATATTTCCCACATGAAATGAAAGAGAAGAACCACAAGGTAGATATTTTATACAAATTCAACAATCCATCAACACATGATGAACAAAAACAACAGTAAAAACGTTATCAACAAACAACCAATACTTCAATAATATTAATAATCAGGTTCAACAACATGGTTCAGTGTGAGGACGTGGTCCACCTTGGCAGAAAGGGTATACAAAATATAAAATGAATACATAACAACAATTACATCTCTAGCATGATTGTAAGCTAATAAATACACGTGTCAAAGGTGGTTTGAACATTCTAGAATACTGTTTCATTAAAATGTAATCTAATTGATCTGCTGGAAAAGTTCAGCCAATGGAATGTTTGAAGTCCATGAGTGTAAGTGTATGGCCTAGCTACCCAGAAAAATCTATTCGTTTCCACAACGCACACATTTCACGGGTGGTGAGTGTGATACGGGAACGACTTTATTGTTATGGCTTGCTATGACAATGGGCGGCTCTAGCGCATTACAAAAAGTAGTTACTGTATTAGCCGATGGGCGATACGCACCGTCCGAAATTATTGTCTAAAAATCTATATTTCATTTTGGGCAATTCATTCAATTAAAATGTGTGGTTAACGTTATTTTTAAAAAAGTTGTTAAAAAAACGAGGGAATTATATAACTAAAAATGCTGGGCCGGTAGTCCAGAACCAGCGAGTCGTCCACGCATCGCACGCCGTCAGACGTTACAATTGATTGTTCCAATCGCCAGGCTGGACTGGCGCCAGTACTTTGCTCCTCCTAGCGGTTTGAAAGAGGAACTGGAACAAACATATTATTCAGGACATTGGAACTAAACATAGAAGGCAGGAACACTCGAAACACAGGAGAAAGCAAAATAAAAATGACATTGAAAAATAAAAATTGTGATAATAAAAAAAGTAATTGTAAAAATGCATGGGGATCAGCTACCATGTTAACTTAATGAGGGCCACCAGGGGTAGCCCTGCACCACGTCTTCAAACAGTAGTAGTAGAGAGAGAGAGAGAGAGAGAGAGAGAGTTTTCTGTAGCAGAAAAAGAAGGTTGTGGCGCTCAGTTAATTTGGCAACATTGGTGAATTATATGGTTATATTCAACATCATAAAAAATGTGGTAATGGCCTTTAGTAACTCATGACAATGTATACCCTGCAAAAGTAGGGGATTACTTTTTCAAAGAGTAACCTTCCCCGTCTAGATGTATTTTTAATGCAAAACAAAAACAAAAATGTAAATATATAATATGTGCATCTAAAAATAAATACAATGAGAATTGGTGTAATCACAATCTCCACCGAGAGGGGGCACTGTCACCCATATGTATAATTATTTGTTTGACTGCCAGTTCACTCTGCTTAAAAAGCTCAACAAAATATTAGGTACAAATTACATTTGAAATCAGTCCCTAATAACACGATTTGATAATTAATAATTTAACAACAGGATTTAATAATAATAATAATAATAATAATAATAATAATACTTTCTAAAGAGAAAAAAAGGTGTTTGTTTTTTCAATTCCGTTTTTGACGTCTTTGGCACTGAACATGATTTTTGTGAGATCTATTTTTGTGAGATCTATATTTGGCAAAGAAGGAGTTGATTTATACACGTTTCAAAAAGGAATGAACGTAATATAATACATTTAAACACCATATTGCTGAATCGCCATGAGAGGGGGTGGGGGAGCCACAGCTAGCCTGGCGCCTGCAGACCAATATTTGTTCAGGTCTAACATTTGAATGGCCAATGGTTGCAGAAAAGGCATTTAAATCCTAATGTAACAAACTAAATTAAACCATATATTTCATTGTATTATTATTAATAATATTAATATGATTAATATCTGTATTATTATTCATAATAATACAACGTCTGAGCACACAGCAAGTCTGCGTGTTGGTAGAACAAAGTGATGCACACACCGTTGGGTCAGGCAGAGCCAGGCTAGGCTCAAAGTCACAGTGAAGGCACAGTCACGGGAAAGACAGCAGCACACTCCTCGGTAGTTTAAAGAAAAACTCAGACCAGAGTGAAACATGTCTGGCCTGAGTTCAGTCCATACATACGGCGCTTCCAGCGCAACTCCATGCTAACAACTTCTTTGTTAGCATAGCTTAGCATAGCTTAGCCCATGGATCCAAATGTGGTGAAGATAGAAGCAACTGGAAAATTGGCACATTCAATATTGTCTTACCAAACCTTGGTTGTGTACAGGATTTAAATATGAAACATTTGGAAGTTCTTCACACCCATTTAGGTTCATAGGGCTAAGCTATGCTAACAACGAAACTTCTCAATGGTGCTTTCATTGAACTTCAGGTTTGACAAAACGGTAGAACTCCAAGGACATTATGGTAATCCCAGACATACACACTTGGTACCGTACTAGTAACAAAGACCAGACAAGGTTGTGTTATTTAAACGGTTCCAACACAAACATTAATGTAACATGTGACACAAACAGGCACTGAGGACTTATTGGATTATCTCTGCACTCTCAATATCAGTAGTTTTCAGTAGTTGTCAGTGTAGAGAGGCTCGTTCAAGCAACATTCCGACCCTGGTCTCCCAGTCCAGAGGCGAACGCAGAGAGCTGTGAAGGTGTTGGTTTGGGATCGTGCACATATACAGGACAAAATAGGAGGTTGTCAAACATAAAGTCAGAAATAAAATAAATACTATAGTAAAATAAATAAGGAATTAGGATTAAGGCTGACTTCCCCACTAAATACAATAACGGGGACAGCACTGAGATGGGAAAATGCATATTAACGTGCAGTGTAGAATTTTGATATCTTTGATAGTTTCAAGTGTGTCGTCATCACCCCGGCCATCGAAGGTGCCCCCAAGCTCTATATATGTATATGTATATGTCCTTCCATTGGCTTAAGTTTGTTTGTTTTGTTGTGTCTTCCTAATTGGTTCGTTCCGAACAGAACAGAAACGGAATAACAGCATTTCCGGTTATGAGTTCCACCAATTGATTGATGTTCCCGAACCGGTTAGAACAAAAAAAAATATTGTTCCCGGAACGGTTAATTTCGTTCCTGTCACCCGAAACACGCGCAACTTGTGTTTTTCAATTCAAGTTGACGCTTGTTGTGGGCGCGGCTGGGATGGGAAGGCATGCGGCAGAAGAGACTGGCGGAGCAGCGGACACCTATGGGACTGACCGCCGCGTTTGAACGAAAACTTTGAGGAATGAAATGAAATCGGTATTAACCGGTTAAATTATTTTTAAATAACTATTCCTGTTCCAGAAGATAAAAAACAATTTCCGGGTTTATTTCTATTCCCTGGAAAATACAAAAAGTTTCCCGGTTTTCGTTTTCCCTCCTTAAACCACTCCACTGTAGTGCACTACGTACACAATACATGAATAGTGAGCTAATTTCCTGTTCCAAATTGACTGCACCATGAGGAACTCACCAAAAATAACTGTTGCGTGCTTTCAAGAATTAAAATGTAAAAATGGACGTTAGTCTGGGACAGTTCGCTATAAAATAGGAAAGATTTACACAGCATTGCAGCCGCTCCAACAGAACACGTTCCGGTGTGGTCTCTTATGTAGTAAAAATGGCATCAGAGATTGCGAGAAGAATCCATCGTTCCACACTTCACATATTGACCGTTGGAACGGCCATGCACTCACATACTTGAGGCGCTCGAAGTGTATACGCTGGAACACACCCAGAACATTTCCATGTGAAGACTGAAAAAATGACTTTCATCGTGTTCATCGTGCGCCACCTGTAGCCTAGCAGACACACCAGCGACGCTGCCAGCCGTAATCCTGAACGCAATGGGCATACAATTCTTTGCATAATAACCACTCCACCAGTCACTCGCCATGACAGTCATGCAGATTATCAATGCAGTATACATTCAAGGATTACGCCAGATGTTAATCCAGTGGTTTTTCAAAGTGTGGTGAGTGTTCTGTGGTTGGCCATGACCCTCCAGTCGTGTGTGTCGCCTCTTTCTACCGTATTCACAACATAAGGCACATTTAAAACTATCGTGTGACTAATAGTTGGGTTTGTCTTATTTATGGATTAATT
This sequence comes from Bregmaceros cantori, assembly GCA_900302395.1. Lineage (NCBI taxonomy): Eukaryota > Metazoa > Chordata > Actinopteri > Gadiformes > Bregmacerotidae > Bregmaceros > Bregmaceros cantori. The sequence continues at coordinate 5,877 of OMKY01250251.1, read as the reverse complement.
CTGATTATGTTTACTGGCTGCAAACTGATTCTCCTTCTTCCATACTCCCCAATGACTGGTTGTTACTCTACCTTTACAGAATTAATGTCTAACATACATAGCCTGGCGAGCCAGAAGCAACGCATGGTCCACACGTCGAACATCGGTAGACGCTTGCATTGGTCTGGGAAAATCAGGCTTTCTGTCGGTACGGTCGGTAATCAATTGATCAATCAACGCGGACGTGGGGGGGAGTTTGTACGGGCTACGCAAGACGTGGGTGGAGTTTGGTTGTCACGCCTCCATGCGGCTTGTCCCACCTACTGTGTTGTGACTGGATAACACAATTTGATTTGCAGGTTGTTTTTTTACTTTTTCCGACCCTGGTTCTACCAGACCCAATGAGAGTGTCTAGAGATGCACGATGCGTGGACAATGCATTGGTTCTGGCTCGCCAGGCTATCACATATTAGTGTAGTATGTAATTAATACAAATCTAATTTTCTAATCGTGAGTAGTATCATTTTCACACCAGATGGACTGGAGATTCAGTCCAGAATCTCTCACTTTTCTCTTTCTTAATGTGCCTTGTAGACGGGGTCGGCAAGTAATTCTGGTTAAATTTCTAGGCTGAACGTTACTTCCGGTGCCAATTGCCTTGCTGTGTCTTAGACTATTCTGTCTATTCAGTGGGAGCACACACTTACCGTGTTATTTACAAAGGATGGTGGTACTTGCGCTGTGCTTCTCCACACCCAAATGTTCTAGTGTAGATCTGTGCCCCATAAACGCATGATTCAATAAGCTTCCCAACCAGTTCCATTTACTCATCTTTGTTGGAGTTACTAGTGGAAGCGGCCATCCTATTGGTCCAGAAGAGCACCAATGGGTGAGTAACTTCAAGTCAGAGTTATTTATGCAAAATGGTGAGTGAAGCGTGGTGGATAATAGATCACTGGCACAGTCTTTGGTAACTGGTCACAGAGCGACATCTAGTGGTCGGATTTTGAACCGGTGTGCGTTTGGTGTGACAAATTCAGGCCACCTCGGTCCACTATGATGACTACTACACAGGCAACTATACAGACACAGGAAGTGCGTTTCAGACGGCGGGACAAAATGTCAGCCTCCTATTACAGGTGCGTAACTCAATAGTCCGATGCGCCTCATAAGCCACTTCTCCACTACAAAAAAACTGCAGGAACAATTTGGCCACATTGCCTCACCCCCTCAGAGTGTGACCAATCAGCGACCAGCAAACGATGGCCACGTTTGCTGGTTGATGGCCACATTCTGGACCCATGAGTGGGTCCTGAAACCTGGTGTGGCTGGCCAATTTGCGCACGGGGAGAAGTGATTTTTCCGGTGGATGTGCATGTGAACTGTGCCGTGCTGGCCTTACGTAAGCCAGTGGAAAAGGGGGCTATAGAGTGTAAAATACAGTACTCCAGGCTGGCAGCGCCCCTGTATGCTTGACTGCAGTCACGCTAACAGAGTCAGCATTTTGTTAGCCTCATGGACTCATCTCCCCTCTTCAACCGACCGTGTCTCAGATTTGAGCCGTACAAACTCCTTGGCGACGTCGTCCCCGGAGCGCTGGGACAGGATCCGTACCGCGGTCAGGCCCGTGTCGTCCATGTGCAGGCGCGCAGCTAGCGGGAGCCAGCACGCGCACGAGGTGCGTGCCGCCGCGTCGCGCAGCTGCATGATGGCCACGCCCACCACACGGTCCGCACGTCCAAAGCAGTAGTCCTTGACGCAGGCCTGAAGCTCATAGCAGTCCCAGGCCTCGCCCCCTCCCAGCACGCTGGAGGAAGAGGCAGAGTATCAAGTATCAGGGTCCAGTTATCTCTGCTTTTGGGTACTAGGAACTATTTTAGTGTTCAGGTAACAAACTGGATAATTGGTACTATTTTAAATGTTCTAGTGTGAATCCTTGCCCAACAAATGATTTAATGATTTAATAATCTGCCCAACCCATTCCAGTTACTCATTTTTTTCGGAGGTACTAGTAGAAGCAGACAGCCTATTGTTCCAGAACAAAGACTGTATATTAAGTAGACGCGATGTGTGTGACGTCATCCCATTGCGGTGAACGGCGGGACTGGGGAAATTGGGCACTGCCATTGTTGAAGAAGTACCCATATGCCAGGGCGGTCGAGGGAGGTTTGAGGACACCCTGTTTCCAAATATGGAGCTAAGGGCGTGTCTTATACGCAAGTCAGCGCTACAGTAAATAATAAATATGTAATAAAATAGTACAGGTACATATTTTCAACATTTTTACCCTACATTAGAAGTGCATGTGTAGAGAACCATGCCTAATGATGTCAACGTATGCTCCGAATAACTCCCATACGGTGTTCATAGTATGTTAACTGCTAGCTGAGCATAGCCTAGCATGCTAACGGGTAGCTTGGTTCAACAACAGCTCTCAGTTCATTCTACCTACCGGTAATAACAGATCAGGCGGTTAGCATCCCCGGTTGCCGCGCGGTGACTAAAATTAATAAACTGACCTTTGAAAAGAAACTGCCTGACTCATTACAATCACGGTCTGGTAAAGCCTGCCAGTTTCCTGCTGAGCCAGCCCATTAGCATGGTCATTAGCATGCGACGCCCGCCGGCGGTGTAATGTAATGTAATGGGATGCTAACGTTGCTAGCTGATCAGTAATTAGGTATAAATACTACAATGATCACCGTCTGGAAATTTGGAGCAATGTTGACATCATTAGGCTTAGTTCACTACACAACCACCTCTAGATAGGGTAAAAAGACAACCTGTTGAAATATGTACTCACCGATTGCATTCCCGGTGCTAACCATTAGCATCTACGGCTCCAGATGCTGCCCAGAGCCATGCCCCCCACCCCTCCCCCCCCCACACACACACACACAACTATTGGTATTTTAAAAAATTATTAACACCAAATTTGCCATCAATTAGGAAAGATCTTTAAATAGGTTAAACGGCCTCCTAAAATTGGTATATTTCTATTGGAAAATTCATAGGCTCCGTGTTCCGGTAGTCGACACCGCCCTGGTGGACAGAGTCCATTACCAAAAACACGAAGTCCACACGCCAATCGAAGCCAATGCAACGTCAATATTTATGTACAGTCTATGGTCCAGAAGAACATGTGACCACATCGGTGAGTAACTTCAAGTCTGATTTTGACTGTATTTCATGGATATGTATGCAAAGCGATGAGCGAAGGAGGGTTGAAAACGTGTAATTGGTCACAGACAGAGCGACCTCTAGTGGTCAGATTTTGAACCGGTGTGCGTTTCGTGTGACAAATTCAGCCACTTCCGCCCACTACGATGACGTTACACAGGATAGCTATACAGACACTGAAAGTGTGTTTCAGACAATGGAACAAAATGTCAGCCTCCTGTTAAGGCGTTATGGTACTCTGCTTAACAGGATGAAAACAACAGGAATGTCATTGCTGACGGAAGGTCTTACTATGTGAAGGTTTCGTTGTACTTGGGAGACCAGCAGTTGTTCTTAGACTTGGTCTGGTAGCAGCGTTTCTTGTTGCTGAGGTTAGGCCCGATCAGCGACACCTCCACAAACGGTCGGAACATCCCCGAAGTCTGCCATTTTAGGTCAGTGGCTCCAATCACTTCAACACACACAACACACACTAATTCCATTCAGATTGTCTTGCTGAGATGAGATACACTTAATTGTCCCAAAGAATGCAGTACATGTATATGAACAACCAATAGAAGAATAAAAGACTTGCACTGCAACAATAAAACAAGGTATTAAAAGTCTTGAAATCAGAATAATTTGACCCCAAAAGGGAGATATTGGTCTTCAGAGATGGCAAAAGTACCAGGATTTCTTACTTGAGTAAGAGTAAAATACATTTTGTAGGACTACAAAGTACTAATCCAAATATATACAAGTGAATTAAAAGTACAGGCTGAGAAATGTACTCTATTTTTGGAAGTATAAAGTACAAAGTACAAAACCTAAATTTGCCTTAACACTTTACAGGCGATATATATTTTTTGAGGGTCACACCCAGAGACTAAATGAAAACAACTTATTAACTGCTACTGTACTCAGTGCATCACGGAGTACCACCCCCTACTATTTGTACTTAATTACTTGCCTTCTCTGGTGGTCTTATATAAAACATGTGTTTCTACATGGCCCCAAACACTAGTTTTGTAGTCAAGTGAACCAACCTTTCACGGTGATCTTGCGCTCCCCGTTACCAGGGGGTGTGTGGAGGTCTATTTGTATCGATACCTCACCGATCGGCTTGTCCACACCAGATCCTGGAAGCAGACCAAGGCAAACATCATCCTTTTCAACTCCTTCGTGCACATGGGTGATAATCAGGGCTTTGAACCGGTTCAAGGAACAAAAACGAAAACCCGAGAACTTTTAGTATTTTCCAGGGAACAGAAACAAAACCGGAAATGTTATTTTTAAGTTCTGAAACGGGAACACTTATTTAAAAATAATGGTAACCGGTTAATACCGGTTTAATTTCAATCCTCAAAGGATTGCACTTTGGGATAACTTTAAAAATAAAGTGAGTATTTATAAAATCTACAATGCAGTAGTGAAGTATGAATCGTTGCAGGATTCTCTGTAGCGAATCGTTGTGGGTTTGCCCGGACATATATTATAATAGCATTAAACAGCTGACAGGAACGAAATTAACCATTCCGGGAACAATACTTTTTTGTTCTAACCGGTTTAGGAACGTCAATTTATTGGTGGAACTCATAACCGGAAATGTTATAATTTTGTTTCTGTTCTGAATGTACCAAAAGGAAAAAAAATATTGGTTCAAAGCCCTGGTGATGATATGATAAAATATAGGAAGGGATACACGCCTGGTTTAACAATACAGTCAAAGCCCCAAAGGAGAATGAAACTCTAGTCCTTTTCACACTACGCATTGATCAAAAGGTTGGCTTACAAAGCTCCTGGCGCCCATCGCCAAGGATTGGTTCAAACTTGCATTTCAGAAGCAAAGCCAAACCCTCTAGAAAAGGGGTCTGAGCTGGCCCACTACGGTCAAACAGCAAATAGTTTAGCCCTGGGCTCGAACATTTGTAGAGTGAAAAGGGCTAGCCCTGGTCTAGCATAGCATAAGAATCACAATAGATTACACTGGGAGGTCAAGGACAAGGTGGAGGTTAGGTAGCACTCATGGTCAGATGAAGAATTTTCAAACAATGGTTTCCCACAATGCATTGCTTCCCCCAGCACCACCATCTAGCTTAGGGGGGCACAGCTGGTAGAAGCGTGATCGAAGAAGGGATGCACGGATTGCAGCTGAACCAGCAGACTGAGCAGATGAGACGCAGATAAACATATTTGAATTACATTTGAACGGGTTGCGGATGAAAAAAACAAAAAAATTACATAATATTCCAAAGGTATATCGTAAAACGTAGAATATATTTTTTATTTAGTACAACTATCATTTACTTCAAGTAAAGTTAAGGGAAGTCGATTTAATTTGTGCCCGATGCATCCCGTCAACAAGACCAAAGTAGTTACAGTGGCAATAGGACTTTCAAGATAGAAAGCGAGTGGGGAAGCAGGTAGCTGAGGGATCAGGGTGTTGGGGGATCCGGTTGTTGGGGGATCCGGTTGTTGGTGGATCAGGTTGTTGGGGATCAGGGTGTTGGGGATCAGGGTGTTGGGGATCAGGGTGTTGGGGGGTGTTGGGGATCAGGGTGTTGGGGGATCAGGTTGTTGGGGATCAGGGTGTTGGGGATCAGGGTGTTGGGGATCAAGGTATCAGGGTTAGCAAGGAGACAGCCTGGGGGAGACTCTGAGACCTACCCTTCAGAGGCAAGACCTTCTCGTTGGGCGTTAACCTAATACCTTTCCCATCCAGCACTGGAGGCCAGCGGG
>OMKY01250245.1:7142-17721 GCA_900302395.1 Bregmaceros cantori | reverse complement strand
CTGTATTAAAAGTAATTAAAAAGATAGCGCTACATATTGCACACTAAAAAACATAGTAATAGTACGACCGTGTTAAAAGGGATAAAGGTCTACCGGCCAGCCGCAGAGTTGTACAGTCTGATTGCTGCAGGTATAAAAGTGCTACTAAAACGTTTGTTTCTGCAGGTTAGGGAACGGAACAAATCCCTTCTGCCGCTCTTCTGTTCTGCTAGAGTTTTGTGGAGGGGGTGACACACATTGTGTGGGCGGAGTCGACTACCAAAAGCCTATGGGATTTACAATAGAAATATACCAATTTTAGCAGGCCGTTTAACCTATTTAAAGACCGTTTCTAATTGATGTTTTAATGTATATTGTCGGGATAATTAACAGTTCATTGTGTGAGGGGGGGGTCATAATTTAAGAAAGATTGGATTTCAGATTTGGCATTATTATTTTTTATTTCAACTCCCATAGAATCCCATTCATTCTGACTCTGTCGTTGGCGCCCCTAGCGGACAGCACCACCGGAAGAAGTTGCGTGTGGGGTGTCTCTCTCTCATATACTGTATAGCTCTCTCTATCTCTCCTGGTACCGGATATATGGGAACTTTCAACAATGGCAGCGCGCAGTTGGCGGGCACAAAAAAGTTTTATGAAAGCAATGGGATGACGTCATGCACGCTGCGTCTACTTTATATACAGTCTATGATCTGAATATAACACCGCGGGTACATTCTAGACGTCTTTAGACAAGTCTGAGTGGGGCTCACGTCACAGCTGTGGATGTCGTCCATGGCCAGCAGGTCGTTTCCGTGGCGTAGCTGGAAGTGCACGACGTCGCGTGCCGCGTTGAGCTCGTCGCGCTGCGCGGCGTGCTCGGGCCCGCACTCGGCACATACATCCTGGAGGAGGAGGCTGTATTTACTGATCCTCTGCACCGGTTTGAGCAGGTACGACCAGAGGTCCATCATGTCCCCCAACTGCTGCTGCTTTTTCTGCCCGGGGAGACACAAGGAGTGTTATTAGTAGGGCCTGGCTTCATAAGGTTGTGAATCAATTCAATATCGATTCACTGAACATGACTGTCGTTGTGCAAACAAAATAAGAGTATAGACGAGTTTACCCGCGAAATACAGGGGCCTGGCATTTTGTCCCGTCGGGATGAAACACACTTCCGGTGCCTTATTGTTGCCTATGCCAACTTACTTGACCGAGGACCGAGCACTCAAAACACACAAAACGCGCGCCAATTCAAAATCCGACTTAAAGTTATTCACCGAGTGGCCACATGTTCTTCTGGACCAATAGGCTGGCTGCTTCTACTAGTTCTTCCAAAAGGAATGAGAAAATGGAACGAGTTGCACTGCTTATTAAATCATGCGTTTGTGGGTCACAGATCCACATGAGAGCATTTGGATGTTGAATAGCACCCCGCAAGTTACCCCCATCGTTTTAAATAACGCGGTAGGTGTGTGTTCCCACCGAATATTCATGTTGAAAAATTGCCAAAAACACAGCAAACTAAATGACACCGGGCGTGACGTTCAGACACCGGAAGTAGCCCCGAACTCGTCTATATTCATATAGTCAATAAAAAGTAGCAAGTCTGTTTTCGGAAAGTAAGGAGTAGAAAGTACCATTATTTATGTACATTATAGTATATGAGTATAAGTAAAAAAATGTTGGAGAAATACATCCTTCTAAAAGTACTAGTTACTTGAACAGGCGTGTCATTTCCGCCGGGGACACGTCCCACCCACTTTTGCGCCATAATACCCAAAAATAATAATAGGAAAAGTTAAAAAAGAAATAAAAAAGAAAAGTGCAAGCGGCTAAATAAATCTTCTGAAGCAGAAAGCTGTTGCGGTGCCGTCAAGATACGTCTCTACACACCGTAACGCTGACTTCTGCTGGTAGTTTAATGAAGAGCTATAGGCATCATCAGACTAATGTAATGCCTATTAGTTACCATGAAACCTCAAATCGGAAGTAATAGGCCTAACTTGTACACTTCCCCAGCACTTTTCAAACCGTACTCAGGTTTATATTTATTGTCCCCGGCACTTCTGAACAGGGCTCCGAACCGGTTCACGGAACGAAAACGGAAACCGAAAATGAGCGGAATTCTACGGAATTTGATGAGGAGCGGAAACGGAAATGAAAAAACCTTTCTTCAAATGTTCCGGAACATTTTGAAATCCACACCGTTCTCTATATATTTTAACATATCCTATGTCCGGGAGACTATTTTCATCCACTTTCACTGTCAGTCATCACCCCATGGGGCTCCATCTTGTGGACAGGCGAGGAAGTGAATGTAATGGCGTTAATACAGTTGACAGCATAAAGGAACTTTAAGAACGAACTAAATGTTTGTGTTCCGAACCGGTTCAGGACCAATATTTTGGTGGTGGAACGGTTCCAAGAACAAAACGTTAAATATAGACCTGCCTGAACCATTCGGAACGAAACATTTTAAAAATAATTTTGTTTTCAAGCACTGCTTCTGAAGTACATTTGTGTGTGTGCTTTGTTACTTCCCATCTCTAAGTGTAATAAACCCGGCCATTGAGAATGACATATAGACTGCTGGGTCTCACCTTGAAGAAGTCGTGTCCACTTTGGGCCAGGAGGCTGTCACAGCGTGGCTTGTTCTTACTGTACAGAGCGTACAGAGCAAAGTTCTCCCTCTGAAGAACAACAACTACATGTTAAAAACACATTACAGCTGCAACCATTAATCGATTAAATTGACGGTAATTGATTATTGAATGAATCGCCAACTAACTTGATAATCGATTAATCGTAAGCGATCAATCGTTTCAGTGTGGCCCATCCTCTGCTCAAACCTATTTAACCCTTAAGCAAGGGTCACAACCTAGCGTTCATGCTCCTACATCCTGTCTGCGTGCAAAAAATGTACAATGTTGTACGTGGTGGGCACGACCGCTGTACGATTTTGACAAACGCACAGAGACGAAGACTTGCTGTAACATAAAAGTGTAGTGCTGTGTCTGCTCTACGTCTTCGTTTACTGTGGGGCCAAACATACACGCTCAATAGACCCAAGAAGCGCCGCTGCGCAAGGGGAGCGCACTGTGCCCTGCTCTGTTTGTGCTTTTCTTTAAAATTCCTGGGTCGGGCAACGCACTTACGCGCGCCTAATGCGCACGTTTTAAGTACGAAGTCCGTGCTTAGTCGTCTCATCCCCAGCACAATGAGTCAATTATCAAGCAGAATGTACATAACGGCGTTATTAAAACATCATTGCTCGCGTGAACAGCGTGCGTGTGTGTGCTTATGTTTGTGTGTGCGCCCATGTGTTTGAAAGTCATGTGCGGTGTGGTCCCGTGTCTGTCCGTACATGACTTTAAAACACATGTGTTTGAGAGACCGCTGTGCAAGGTGACATGCTCTCTCCTTTGTTAATATATAAAGGTAAAGGTACTTTATTTAGTCTCACATACATACATGTACAGTGAAATTATTCCTAAATTAAATACCATCCAGCAATTTGTAAAAAAAAAAAAAGTATAGGATAGAGACCTTATGAATCGTAATCGAATCGATTCAAGAAATTTGAATCAATACCCTGCCCATCCTAGCTCTAACCAGACATACATGTAACGTAATGCAGATTTAGTGATGATGAAGAAAGTTATGAATCGAAAGACAGCTTTAAACTGACATGTTTGAGGAAGCAGCGTCCCAGACGCAGCGGCTCTTGGGCGCAGCCTTCAAGCGCGGCTAGGAAGTGATGTCGGTGGAATTCGTGCAGCTTCTCCAGGTTGCCGAAGATGACGCCACGCTGTCCGCGCAGGTCCTGCGGCACGTCGGGCCGCTCCAGCTCAGGCAAGTAGTGTTCGCGCACGTAGCCCAGCGCGCGCACATACTCCCTCTCCGTGCACAGCAGCTCTTCCATTATCATCTTCAGCTTCCTGACAATTCACATCAGAAGTTAAGTCTTTTCATCTTTTTAAATTTTTTTTCAAGCAATTTTTTGGCCGCAAGCGTCGTTTTTCATTCTTTAATGAGAGAGATAGTGACAGGGTTAAACCGGAGACGGTATGCGAAGTGGCGACACCGCTTGGCCTGTGGCCTGGGGGACGTGCTCTCTCAATGGGGTCGTCAATGGTAAAGCGGTTAAATTCCCTCGGGCAAAAGGGGGAGAGAGAGAGAGAGAGAGAGAGAGAACGAGAGTCAGGCAGAGACAGAGAGAGAGACAGAGAGAGAGACAGGGAGAGAGACAGAGAGACAGAGAGACAGACAGACAGACAAAGGGAGTGGAGAGAGAGAGTCAGAGGGAGAGACAGACAGACAGACAGAGAGAAGAGAGAGAGAGAGAGAGGATGGGAGAGACACACAGAGAGAGAGAGAGAGAGAGAGAGAGAGAGAGAGAGAGAGAGTGATAACTAGTCTCTGGCACACAGTCGCCTTAAGATCAGTATACGTGGGTATAAGCTGAAGTACCCATTTTCATTTCCAGTATGATGAACTAGACACAGGATGTAAATGGGTATATTTCTGAGTCAGCGTACTGCGGGTGTGGGCCATTCAGGCCTACTTGATCTCATAATGGTGACCAGGCAGTGGGGAGCTGCCGGTCGGTTTGACAATAGCTGGTAGCTGCGGCGCCCCTTTCAGACACTTTTGGGTATTGATTCAGACATGTGTCGGCCTGTGCAGTTACTCTGGTGTATCAAAACAGCCCTGACAGACACGGGGACAGGACTGGGCTTTGTCTCAGTCTCCTGATCTCTCTTGGGCTCTAGCCGGGAAGCTTGTCGCTTTTGCTGGGTACACCAGAGGAAATATTAAATGAATCAAATAAAAATCAAATAAAAAGAATACGGGGTAAGTCTGGAAATATGAGCATTTAAGCCAAGTACATGCTGATTCATTGCTGATAAGAGCAGCATTATGAGAGTGGATGCATTGCTCGTTTAATGTTGTCTGTTCTTTTATGTTTCTTGGTATCAGTAGACGCTAACTAAAAAGTATGAGTCATAGTGAGCTTTGGTGTGTTCTGTGTTACCAGGACTGTGATCTTTTACTCACAACAGTCTGTTGCTAATCTGCTCATTAGTGGACACAGAGGGGGTCCGTGTCTGAAGGGAGGCCTGCATCGCCCCAGAGTCTTCAACATCACCTCCGCCGACGCACAAGGCCACGGACCGTAGGTCACAGCGCAGGTCCCCGAGACAGAAACTGTGACTGTGATGCGAGCCCACGGCCGTCGCTAACTCCGACGAGGCGCCCGGCGGCAGCGGGCTGCCGTCTAGAGTCTGTCTCCGTGCGGGGCAGAAAACGGCGGAGCTGGGGAGGGACGCGAGGCACGAGCCCTCGCTCAGAGAGCGACCAAGCGCAACGTGCGAGGACTCCTCTGCCTGGCCGAACGAGTCCACGCGCCGCAGGTCCATGTCACTGTGGTGCTCTTTCTGACGCTGCATGTGGTCCGATCTTCGACTTTTACTCCTCATCATTTTCGAAATATCGTCCTCCAACAAGTTGCACCTTGGCTCAATCATAGACTCTTTCTTTGGCTCTGCGCCCGAGGGTTCTTGAGATTCTGGGGCGGGCTGCAGCAGGCTCTCCGAGCCGGTGCCTCCCCTGGGCTGTCCGCCAGCCTCCCCAAAGTGCTGCCTGACTGTCTGGCAGGACACCCAGGCTGAATTCCATGCGCGCAGCACTCCAGAACCGCGCGGGCCCAGAGAGAGAGCACACGATTTGACAGCCTGAAAGCGCGAGACAGATAAATCTCCGACGGTAAACTTCTCCGCGTATTTGCTGAGGTGGCGTCCGCCTTCTACCTGCTCCAGATAAGGCAAGCATTCCTCCGCTGTTGCCAAGGCCTGGAGGGAGAGAACGTAGATAAGATACAGGGATGGGGAGAGAGCGAGAGGGACTGTGTATAAAATTTATCTCAATCCCGTACTGAATGTCTAAATATATATATTAAGTGTCGGGAACAGAAGCCAAAATCTGTTTAAGCATAATAATAATGCCTTTTCTGAGTACTCATTGATGCTTCACATGAGGCTGGCCCCATCGGATAGCGGTTAAAGATGCTGCGCCGAGAGGCAGCCCCATACTCTGCTTGCTTGCAGTTTAGTTGCTGTGGCTTAAGAACACAACATACGAGGCGCCGAGATATCGCTTCCCCTCACCCTTTTCCTAGCTCTCTCATCATCCTCTCACAGCAACGCTGCCAATCGAATGAGAAAATGGTGCTTGCGGCGAAAAAAATAACAAAAAGATGCTTCACATTCACACTGTTTGGCAGCGGCTACAATGAAACACGCTCTACCACGACACATTGGGAGCAATTTGGATGCGCCGATGCCTAATACTTCTGAAGTGGAAGGACGCTCGACTCGATCCCCTGAAATTGTGGACAATTGATTTGTTCTGTGGTATATGGCTTGAAAGGCTAATATACTCCAGTAATTATTCTAATGCAAAGTTTGGTCTGACTTGGAAACCTCTTCTGGACCCTCTAAATAATATAGCACGATACCTTACTCTAGGGCTGCAACTAACAATTATTTCAATAGCCGATTAGTTGCCAATTATTGAAATGATTAATCGACTAATCAGTTAGATATTTTTCCTTTCAAGAGTCCCCAAAATATTCACAGCGACACAGAAATGAATCTTGTTAACTTCAAATGTAGTCAATTTTGGTTCACGATAGCCAACAAATGTACAACAATTAAGTTACTCATAACAATTAACTTTTACGCTAATATTTTGATGGTTTTCTTTATATTAATCTTTTTTATTAATAATGTTGAATAATTTTTAATCATATGAATTCAGAAATTATTAATATCAAATTTGTATAGTCCAATAGGTGTTGGTTTCAGCAAAACACTGCTGACAATAGCAATGATTCAATTCCTTGGTGATTAATCGATTACTGCATTAGTTGTCGATTAATTTCATAATCGGTTAGTCATCAATTAATCGATTATTCGTTGCAGCCCTACTTGACTCTTCCCTCCCCTCTCTTTTGTGTCTGTCTCTTATATATGTATGTTGTCCACTTTTTGAAGTTATTTGTTTCTGGCGTAAGCGTTATTTTTCTATTTTCGTTGACACGATTAGACAGAAACGGGAAGATCAGGGGTAGACATCGCAGAAAAGTTGGCGAGGGGAGTAGAACTCATGGCACTACCGATGCTGTGATCTAAATCACAGCGCCATTACTATGCCCTATCACCATCGACGACCCAATGTTGACCACTTTTTTTAAAAAAAATATAATAAATATATAATTTATTTCGGTGCAAATGCCATTTTCTCATTTTATTGACTGTGTTAGTTCAAGACTGTGTGTGGGGCTGCCTCTCGCCACAGCGTCTTCAATAGCTACGCCACGGGACAGCCCTATGTTGTCCATTTTTCCAAAATATATTTTTATTATTATATATTATTTTATTTTGTTTAGGTTTTTTGGTATGGGTTTCTTATTTCTTTTTTTGCCCTTTTTTTCTAATTCGGTTATTGCTTGATGAGATTTTCTGAGGAGTGGGTAAAGAAATGGGAAGAATACAGCACTAAACACATTTGTGTTTGTTGATAAAAAAAGAGCCCACGCGGGCTGTATTTGTACGAGCGTGTCTGACCTTGCTACAGAAGCGGTACAGCTGCGTCAGCGTGTCCAGCTCTCCACGTCTCTGTTCCGCACGCAGCATAAGGTCGTCCATGTTGGATCGGAAGGTGGCAACCGCAGTGCTAAACACGGCCAGCGAGGGGCAGGCTTCACTGCTCGCCACCAGGCTCTCCGCTTCCTTCACCACCAGCATGGCCGCTTGGCGCTTCTCCTGATGCCCACACAAACATAAACATATTTACACTGTCTGTCAGACAAGTATGGCGGATAGTTTCGGTAAAATCTAGGACAGTAACGCATTACATTCTGTGTTACTTGGAATAACACTCAAATTTTAGTACAGCGCTACTGACAACACTGCATATGATGTACCTTGGCCCTTGTGAGGAAGCTCTGGACGGCATGCAAAGCTGTGTCCGCCTCCTTCAGGCTGTCAGGAGCTTTGATGTTCGTCAAAGTCTGCTCTCCACACCGGTCAAACCACAACCCGGCCTGCAACACAACCACCGCCATTAGTGGTGTTCAAATATGAAATAGAAATGCGCCGATTTATGTTTTGTTTTTGGTGAAACTGTTTGATTATGAAGTGATGATGGCTGATGTAGTATCCTCTTGCTGGTTGCATGCACCGCGTCCAGCCCAAAAGCGAAACACCTTCTGCACTAGCATGTTCTGGTTAACCTGCTTCAGTCAGTGCCTCTGGCCAAGACGCTGGCTCACAATCTGGAGTTGGCCCCCGGGGCGCTGCACACATAGCTGCCCAACACCCCTCCGGGATGGGTTGAATGCGGAGGAAGAATTTCACTGTACATGTATGTATATGTGACGAAATAAAGTATCTTAAAAAAGTATCATCTTGCACGTTTGCCTCAAACAAGCAACTTTCTTCTTGTCATCACTGATCGCTTTAGCCACTGTAAGCGGCAAGTGCAGCTTTCGGGTGCACGCGGTGCATGCAACCAGAAAGAGGATACTACATCAGCCATCGTCACTTCATAATCAAACAGTTTAACCAAAAACAAAACATAAATCTGTGCATTCCTTCAATAGACTACCAATGATTCCTATACAATATATTTATTTATATTAACAATTAATAACACGTCATCAATCACATTGACACATGATCGTATCGCTGCAATGTCCTTGCTTTGGCATTCAAATTAAATACATAGTAGCAGTAGTAGTACTATTTATTGTCAGGAGATGGCAGCCTAAATAAAGTTTAATTGAAGTTACCTTGGTGACACGGTCTTTATAAATAAAAGTCGAATTGAATTGACGTTACCTTGGTGACCCGGTCTTCCAGGTCACGCAGCCTGTGAAGCTGCTCCAGTCGCTGCAGGGACTGGTTGGATCTCATCACCAGCATGTGGAGCTCTTCCTCCACTTGGTTGTACAGGCAGTTCACCGCTTCCACCGCAGAGCTAATACACACAGACACAGAGAGGGTAACTTTGGAACAAGTGCCGTATTTTCCGCACTATAAGGCGCACCTAAAAGGCATTCAATGTCATAAAATAACGAGGTGCGCCTTATAATCCGGTGCGCCGTAAGACCAATTCACACTGCCATTGAATTACGTGGGGACCTCTGGTAATTTCCAATCAGCCCCTGATGTCTGTTATTTTGTCGTGCGTTCTGACGGGATTAGTAAAACCCTGTCTTTTGCTCAATTTAAAAGACATTATGACGCGTGTGCTGTATTTTCACTTGCCCACACGGTACACACATACACAGACACGTGTGTGTGTGTATTAACAAAGTTAAACATATTCTGAATTCAAACCATTGTGGTATTTCGCCGAATCACAGTAGGTAACTCGCAGTTGAATTATTACTTTGCAAATCACAGACATCGCATTCGCACGTCAAATGAAACTCAGACGTCCTCCGGAATTATTCCGAATTACCAGGGGTCCACAGGTAATAAAAGTCCAGTGCGAATTGGGCCTTATATGTGGATTTTTTTTCTGGTTATGATTACTGACCTAAAAGTCATTTATGCGGAGTGTGGCGTTCCCGCCAGCGCCAGCGCTCCATTGCACTGTGTGAGTAGGGCCGCATGACACCTCATGTATTCTTGTAGTTAGACATCGTAAATATTTACTTGTGCTCATTTATGGAATCGGGCAATTTGTTGCGAGTGTTACGCGTTAAAACTCACACACACGTATAGAGGTATTGTGAATGTGATTTGTGGTTATCTGTCCTGTTTATCTTGGTGCACCTTATAGTCCGGTGCACCTTGGATATGCTTTTTTTTCTTCCAAAGACTGCTCGTCGGGGGTGCGCCTTGTGATCCGGTGCGCCTTATAGTGCGGAAAATACTGTAACCAGGAAATACGTAATACTGTACTTAAGCACATTTCTCAAGTAACTAGTACTTTTAGAAAGTGATGATGGTTATGAGATATCTCCTGCTGCATACTGTCTGTCTTCTCTTTTCTAAGTGATAATACATTTCTGTTTTTCTTGACGTCTCAGCAAGTCTGAAGCCTCACAGAGTTTGCAATGGACTCCCTGCAAAAAAAAAAAACCCAAAATATTTTATTGATTTCAGGAAACAGGAGATATGCGAAGTGGTCATACTATTTTCCTTTGTCGGCGCTCTGCTCGGTGCATGGTTGCTAAATTGATGCTTCAAAGTGAAAATCTTGTTTTTCCTCTTTTTTACTAGACTATCGGACTCTTTGGTGTCAGCTCATCCGATTTGATGTGACCACGTGCAACAGATGAACACATAACTTTATATTGCATGGTTGCTAAATTGATGCTTCAAAGTGAAAATCTTGTTTTTCCTCTTTTTTACTAGACTATCGGAATCTTTGGTGTCAGCTCATCCGATTTGATGTGACCACGTGCAACAGATGAACACATAACTTTATATTCTCAGACATTCCGCAGCGGACTTTGGTTTATTTAAAAAATGCTCCAATTGCATTTTACACACTGTTTGAACTGGATACGATTTGAAAGAGC
>OMKY01250240.1:0-31144 GCA_900302395.1 Bregmaceros cantori | reverse complement strand
GCTAACAGTTCCAGTTTTAAGCAGGGCTCCGAACCGGTTCAAGGAACGAAAACGTAAACCGAAAACAAACAGAATTTTGTGGAATTTTACGAGGAGAAGAAACGGAAACAAAAAAGATTTCTTCAACTGTTCCGGAACAGTTGAAGAAATCTTTTTTCGTTTCCGTTTCTGCTCCTCGTAAAATTCTGTCAAATTCTGTTCGTTTTCATTCCTGGTTGCAGCTCTATAATATTCTTAAGGACTCTCAAGTTCTTCACCTCAAGTGATTAAACTGGGAATTAAACAAACCTCTGTTGAGGCGTGAAATCCGTGGATCTCATGCATAGTTAGTTTGAAAATGGGGCCGTCAATGATTCGTTAATCGTTTAACCGATCAAAAATATTCAATCAATTTCTAAATTTTCTTCCCAAACAATTGATCGAACTTGTACTGCATTTGATCCATATGTGCTAAGAAGAATATCTTCCTTCTGTCCACAGTTGGTCCATAATATCCCACTGGATTCAAGAGCATAATGGAATGAAAAGTACCCGTAACATTATTAGCCCTTTAATTATATTATTAGCACTTTAATTACCGTAACATTATTAGCCCTTTAATTATATTATTAGCACTTTAATTACCGTAACATTATTAGCCCTTTAATTATATCACCGACATGCGGAGCGTTGGGGATGGAATGGCTTTGCGTGGGCATCGCCTTTTCGTTGGTCTGTCTCGTGCTCACCCTGCAGATCCCTTAATGATCATGAACGTCCCCCCAAAGAATTAGCGATTAATCGACGGAGATGTCAAAAGTACCCACATTTCATACTTGAGTAAGAGTAAAATACTTTTTTAATAAAACAACTTGAGTAAGACTACAAAGTACTGATCCAAATATGTACTCAAGTAGAGTAAAAAGTACAGGCTCTAAAATGTACTCAAGTATTTTTGAATGTATAAGGTACAAAGTACAAAAATGAAATTGTCTATAAAATTCACCTTTTCACTGCTAGTTTTAAAATGTTTGAATGTTTAAAAAATGTTAAAAACCTAACCCAACTCACTTCATTTAAGGTTCATAAATCCCTCTGCCGGCATTACCGCCCCCTACTGGATCATTCACACTATTATATATCCCTACCACCTACCATTGGTGCACTAAAAAAATGTAACGAACCTGTTATAGGAAAAGTAAGGAGTAGTAGTACAGATATTTCTGTTAAAAATCTACTCAGTACAAGTAAAAAGTCATCAGAGAAAAAAGTACTTCTAAAAGTAGAGATACATGAAAAAACTACTTGAGTACAGTACTTGAGTATTTGTACTTCGTTACTTGCCATCTCTGTTAATGGATAAATGAATAGTTTAATAAAGCCAAATGTTGACGTTCCTCCGTTGAACTCCTCAGGTGTGCGTGACCTGCGGCAGCTTGGTGTCTCCACTGCTGGAGAAGCCGACCCTGTCCACCCTGCGCCACCGTAAGACCGTGTGCCTGCTGTGCGGCCGGAGCGACACCATCGACCGCGTCAACGTCCCGTACGTGTTCAGGTACTTCGTGGCCGAACTGGCCGCCATGAACATCAAGGTCACCCTGGACGTCAAGTGAGCAGGTTGACGGATGTTCTGTAGCGTCGAAGGAGATCCGTTTTTATCAAACCCAATAGACGAGTTTACCCGCGAAATACAATTTTGTCCCCCTGGGATGAAACACACTTCCGGTGTCAGTATGAGTTCCATTTAATCTCGTCGTAGTGGACCGCGGTAGCTCACAAAAAACACACAAAATGCTCACCAATTCAAAATCCCACCACTAGATGTCGCTGTGTGACCAGTTACACATCATCTCCCTTGCATCGTTCATCATTTTACTTAAATATTGATGAATTACAGTCAAAATCCTACTTGAAGTGACTCACCGAGTGGTCACATGTTCTTCTGGACCAATAGGCTGGCTGCTTCTACTAGTTATTCCAAAAGGAATGAGACGATGGAACGAGTTGAACTGATTATTAAATCATGCGCTTGTGGGTCACAGATCTGCACGAGAGCATTTGGGTGAGGAATAGCACAATTTTTAAATAACCCTGTAGGTGTGTGTGCTCCCACCGAATACACATGTTGAAAAAAATAGCCAAATACACGGCAGGTAAATGACTCTAGAAGTGACGTTCAGACAACGGAAGTACCACCAAACTCGTCTTTACGACCTGCCATCTTCTAGCCTTCTAATAAAATGACTGTTGGGCCCTACCTAGCGCCACCTGAGCCGGCACGGCGTGTAGCGTCTGATGCACAGAACTGGCCGCTATGGCCGCCGTGAATGCCAAGAGAGACAGAGTATAAATATCTGGGGTCTTCTGGGGTGACACGTTCAACCAGCAGAACCAGAGGAAGTGATGACGTCACAGGGACTACTTTTTTTAAGTTATTTTTTTCCGGCGTCAGCACCGTGTTCCCATCTTTATTGATAGGATTAGTGGGAAACTGGGTTGAAGAGATCGGGGGTAGACATTGCAGACAAGTCGACGAGCGGAGTCAAACTCGCGACACTGCGGACGCTGCGGTAGACACAGCGCCACTAACATGAATGGGGTCGCGTTAGGTGCGGTGTCCATAACCACTCGGCCAACGCGGAACCCCCCCCCCCCCCTACAGGGACTCATTTTAATGGGAGAAATAGAATTTCAAAAGCATAAATCCTTATTTTGTCGGAAAACATACCTTTTACGCACTGGTTTGAACACACAGGAACCGTAGCTTCTCTAAGACTGGTCCTGCATTGAACCCCTGTGGGTTTAATCATGGGGTGGGTGCATTCATAGAGCAATCAGTATACACACCAGAAACGGGGATGTAATGGTCTTGTGTTGGACGCCGTCTGCTCGGGCTGCTCCGTGTCCGCAGTAGATCTTTTTATGACATCACAGTCACTACTGCATGTAATGACATCACAGTCACTACTGCATGTAATGACATCACAGCAGGCACAAAACAAAAAAAGACTAGATCGCCGCTAAACAACGAACAAAGAAGATGCTTCAATCATGTTTCGGGGATATCCCTATAACGCCGACTGCATGCCTCTCATCAACTAATGTGATAATCGATTAATCGACGGTGATTAATCGTGTCATTGCTCTGTCCTCTGCTCAAACGTGTTTTAATAGATGTTGCTCCCACAGCAACACAATGTCATAGTTAATGACTAAGGTTTGATGAAAAAACAGTTATGAGCTAACAAGGAACAATATAGACTCTCCTATTCCAATACTAAAATGGAACAATTTGCAATAACTGGAGAGATTGAAACATCAAGAAGTTTGCAATTTTAATGTTTATAATCGTTCTGATTTAAAAAATGAACAATGATTAATCAAATGACCAATAGTAAAAATGGCCGAATCCATACATTGGTAACTACTATTAAACCGTTTCATGGTGAGTTGTGGAGTGTAGCCTTTTCAACCAATGTAAAATTGTCTTATTATCAAATTATTTTTATCTACTGGTGTCCAGAACGCCGTGCAACTCGTCGATCATCCTGCATGTGTTGTATTATGACGTTACATCTGCTGTCATTGAATCAGAGAATCTATGTCGATGTATCTGCCACTGACAGACTACTGAAATGTATTCGGGGTAAACGAACTGCTCTAGTGGTAAATTAACTGCTCTAACGCAGAATGCTTTACCGTATCATTTTTACGTTACATAATAAATATTTATGAGGAACCTTTTCATTTTATTTTTTTATATTCTTACACAGCGGCAATGGAGAAGGCTCCAGGTCAAATTGATGGATCAATGATGCTAGGCTTAGCTCCCCATCAGTGGTATCAAAGTTCAGTGAAAAGTGCATCCTATGAACCCATGAGCAGGATCACGGCCAAAATGCTGCTCAAACCAAATGGAAAAAACCCACGAGGACCCAATGAGGCAACTAATGGTTCATTTCTGTTGTTGTTTTTACCTTGAACAAGCCCCATACAAAATGCATGTGTGTGCATATATATATATATATATATGTGTGTGACTTTTTGTGTGTACATAATAGGATTTTGTAAGACATTGTAAGACAAAATTTATATTTTCTGATGAAATGTCCAATTGTAAAATAACATTTTGACCCATCCTGAAGTTTTTGTTCGTCCACAATATCCTACACTTAACTAGAGCATGTACTTTCTACTTTACTTGAGTATATTTGGATCAGTACTTTGTAGTCTTACTCAAGTTGTTTTATTACAAATGTATTTTACTCTTACTCAAGATACTTTTGCCATCTCTGACCATGACATCTGGGTACTTAGACATACAAGGTGGGGATGTTCATTGAGGAGATTCTGTTTCAATGAACGTCCACACCTGTTGTCTGAAGGGCCGGGGTCCAGGTCCGGGGTCAACTTGCTGGAAAGACCACCAGCTGGACTCGGTCTCTCTGATGGTTACGTCCCGGTCCTTTTACGACATAATGGAGGTCTTCAAGCAGAGGTTTGGGATCCTTGAGCCGCCACCTGGTTTCTATGACCCAGATGGGTCTAAGCACCTTGACCCAGGGCTTTGAACCAATATTTTTTACCAAGCGCTACCAGCGGGCCTCTGTAGCAAGTCGCTTTGGGTTCGCCGCAACAAATATGACATAGCATTAAACGACCGTCAGGAACGCAATTAACCGTTCCGGGAACAATATTTTTTTGTTCTAACCGGTTCAGCAACATCAATTTATTGGTGGAGCACATAACCAGAAACGATATAATTCTGTTTCTGTTCAGAACGAAACGCTTGGGGAAAAAATATTGGTTCAAAGCTCTGGTTTTTAGTAAAAAATAAATGACTGTGGTCGTTTAGTGTCTCGACAAAATGAAGTAGGCAATTCTGATACTATTGTTATGATATGGAATTATGATGCTGAAAGCTTCCCCCTCTGGTCCACGTCACAGACACAAACAGCTGTCAGCCCCAGGAAATGCTGACAGTAGCCGGGGGTTGCCTTAAATAACACCACGGACATCCACAGATTCATACCTTATCTGTGACAGAGGCGTGTCTTGTTTGTGTTTAAAAGCTTAGTCAGTGCTTTAGTTAAGATTGTCAGAGAGTATAGCATGTGACTTTCTCAATAAACGTCACCTCTGACTCTACTCAAACACCTGGTCCGAGCCTGAATTTCGTGCGGTTTCCCCGTTCAGTCGGTCCAAGATCTCCGGCAGCTCCATCACACTGCTAACGGTAAAGTCCGGTGTGGCGGAGACGCCCCCCGCGCCGTGCGTGGCCGCTCCCTTGGCGTTTTGAATCCAAACGGTCGCCCGCACCCCTGCGTCGGCGCCGCCCCGGATGTCCGTGTCCAGCGAGTCTCCGACCATCACGCACCTCTGCGGCTCCGTGCCCAGCTCCGCGAAGCAGTGCGTGAAGATGGACGTGCTGGGCTTCTGCTCTGGGTGGTCTCCGCCCACCACGATGGCGTCGAAGAATTCTTTGCAGCGCGCCACGGTGACCTCCGCCCAGCGAGAGGGAAGTGGAAAGAGAGGAGCATGAAGACTGGACCAAAACTGTAGAAAGTCTAGCCTGGCGAACCAGACTACGCAAAGTCTGCGCAATGTACACGATTAGAGCGATCATTGGTTCTGGTAAAATCGTGTTATCCAGTTACAGCGCAGTAGGTGGGACGAGCGGCGTGGAGGCGGGACAACCAAACTCCGGCCACGCCTAGCGTTGCCCATACCAAACTCCGCCTACGTCTCGATTTGAATAATTCGATTGGTCAATCTTTGCCTGATTTGCCCAGACCATCTAGCGACGTGCGATTCATGGACGATTCGTTGATTCTGGCTCGCCAGGCTGTAGACAGTTTAGAACTAGTTCACGCCTTTTTTCTCCTCAAGGCTCGACTATTGAAAACTCTCTGCTCATCGGGACTTGGGCCTAGCAAGAGCCTACAAAACACATCCAGAACAGGGTAGCTGGACTCCTGACGAGGATGCGCAAATATGATCATATAACACACAGGCTTCATGTTGCATGAAGGATCAAATATTGCTCTACTGATCAATTTGGTTCTGGCTTGCAGACTCGTGTCATCTTTTGAGGAAATGGGGGAGTTGCAGGGCAGGGTTCCGAACCGGTTCAAGGAACGAGAAGGAACGGAATTTTACGAGGAGCGGAAACGGAAAAGAAAAAAATATTTCTTCAACTGTTCCGGAACAGAAACGGAACATTATGAAATCTACAAAACGTTTTTTTTCTGTTCTCTATATATTTGAACATATCCTATGTCTGGGAGACTATTTCTGATTGTGCATCGATCCAACTTTCACTGTCATGTGAAATGACCATGCATCTGGGGATCCATTTGTGGACAGACGAGGAAGCGAATGGACTGGTGTTTTTAACCCGTTTTTTAATGTTAATTCAGTTGCACTGAAGATTTAAAGTCTACCAAATATATTTTGTATAAACTTTATATAAACTTAAAATTGCACAATATAAGGAGCTTTAAGAGCGAACACAATTTTTGAGTTCCGAACCAGTTCAGGACCAATATTTTGGTGGCGGAACGGTTCCGAGAATGAAACCGTTTAACATAGGCCAGCCTGAACTGTTCAGAATGTGAACGTCTTAAAAATAATTTCGCTTTCAAGCCCTGATTTCATTTAAGACGAATAAAAGGGGAGCTGTTGCATGTTGCCTCTGAAATGTGTGGATTTCCTGAGTCATCACTGCAGTATAAACAATCCTTGCTGCTAGCAAAAGACGAGTGCCGACCTCAATGGAAATGAAGCCTCCCAGAGCTCCCCCACAGCCACCTTAACAATGCGAGTAATGGATGTTTTCAATTTCGCTGTGCCCCATAGTGTGAGAGACACCATCCCATGCTGGGTGGCAGTGTCTGGCCAGGCTGCGGCAGCATTGATGGCCGAGGGACTTGACATTTCCGACGTGCGTTTGACACAATTAGCCAGCAGCAGCAGCTATTGAGGCAGTCAACACAGAGGGACGTTGATGGCACGCATTTTAGCATCACATGTTAAACGCTAGCTTGTCCTTAATTGACTTGTCTTTAATTGACGGATGATTGAGTAAATGTGACATGGTTGAAATGGATGTCCAATTTAAATTCAAACTAGGATTTCTACCTGTCATTTATTTTGCCAATTAGTCAAAAGTTAGACACAAAACTCACACATCCTCGCACAGTGGGGAACGAGATCGTGACGCCAGGCGAGGAAGCCTGCTGCCATTTCAGGTGGAGTGCGCCGCTAAACTTCCTCCTCCGGGCGGAGCTTGTGACACGCGGGAATCGCCGCGTGTCACACACACCAACACACACAGCAAAGCAGCCCGCGTTAATAAACCCCCACGCGTGCACGACCGTGTGTGTGCGTGCAAGTGTCAACCTTCGGTCTTCTCCAAGGATGCTAAGATGCGCATGCGTCATTGCGCGCATACAGCCGCGCCGGCACCAGAGGCCGCTCCTACTACGTATAATGAGCTCCTCCCAAGGACGCATTGCATTCGTTGCGATGCGTTTTGGAAGCGGACTCGAACGTGATTGCTCGTCCCTAATCGAGCTATTGCATGATGGGTTGGCAGTGGCAAACAGGCAGAGATACATTGCCCATTTAAAATTACGCCCATTGTATTCCCCCTATATAATGGACGTGAAGTAGTAATATATACTACTTATACATAGGTATACTTCAAGCAAAATGTCTGCCGCCGCCAAGCCGCGACGTCACGTGCATCAGCCCTATTAAATGCAGACAATGCGTAAATGTGTGATGCAGAGGCACCCAGACACCAGGGGCGTAGCCAAGGGGTAGCTTGGGGTAGCTTGAGCAACCCCAAGAATTTTGAAAGCTACCCCAAAGCAACCCCTGGAATCAGACTATTAATTATGCAATTACTGTGTTTAATAAAATAATATTATAAATTAATATATTTTGACCATTTTATGAAACATTTCATGTGTTTTTGTTTTAAATATAAATTAAAATGAGAAATCTAAAGTTATCGCGCGTCGTGGCAGGTCATGTGACCAGCGCCGGCTTGAGCCAAAGTAGCCTGCTGTCTCAACGCCGACTTTAGCCGAGGTCGAAAGCTTCGCTCCCTGTACGTCAGCTGGGGAGGAGAGCATGAGGTGGCTCTCCCCACGGCAGACAAGCATCGAGACAGACGAGCTACACAGCACGGAGGGAAGGGGGGGAGAGCGCGCATACGAATCACTCGCTTTTGTAGTAAAATGTCCAGCAACCCCTTAAAAATGTTAAGGAACCCCTAAGCAACTGCACTAAAAATAGTCTAGCTACGCCACTGCCACACACACACAGCAAATTTAGTTGATCTCCACATAACACAATTAGTTAAATAAATGTCCTTTTTTTGTAGTTCCTCCAGTACTCTCAGTAGTCCAACCCTGGATCAACGCCACCGCAGACTCCCAGCAGTTGGTCACTTTCACTTGCATTACCTCCGGATCACCGCCACCAACCCTCACCTGGTTCAGGTAGGCCTCCCACCGCTACACACCTCGATCTCATTACATGGCTTAAAACTGTGGTCCATCCTCCAACTATTCTGACCTCCATATTTAATAGCATATAACTCCAGGAGGTAAGATAGATATTATCTTTCTTTTTGTGGTCAAAGTTTAACTACCTATTTTTAATTGCATTTTTAGATCAAACATAATTTTATATTGCAGCTGCAATAATGTACAAAAAATCGAATTGTATCCCTGAAACTCAGAGCATTTTGGGGATGTAGTGGTTTTATGTGCACTATCCATGCGAAGACTTATCGCGATAGCTTTTGAAGATTCAGTGTGTTAATGCTCTAGTCAAGGCTCATGAACTGCTTAGATTTTTGAGGCTGACACTTTTCAAGGTGGTCACATTTTTGGTATTTTCCATAACTTCTGACCGGGTGGATGGATTTTGGCCAAATTAGTATTAGTTTGGCCTAGTTAAAGGATAAGCAGTTGAACCTCACATATAAATTTGTGTTATTAACCATTTCCATTAAACATCAATTATTACATAATTTCCTCAATAAAAAATCTTCACGGTCAACGTGATAATACTTCAACAACACCCGACACAAAGCACGACCCAACAGGCTTATGCGACGGTTGTGTGTGTGCGTTTGTGATTATTAACACAGACCTAAACCTTCTGTGGCAAAACTGGGGAGCTTGAGTTGCACATCTAATGGTCATATTATTGCTGCACATGCGTATTTGGGTACAATATTAGAAATGTATGTTGATTAAACGAGGTACTTAGTAAAACAATTCACCGTGCCCCTCTCAGCTCTGCCAATGTGTTAGCCAAGAAGGCACAATGCTAGTGATGGCTATTAGGACGTCTTGCCTTGTGTACTGAGGGGTTGCCCTATGTCGCCATGACCAGGATAGTGCTTGTATTTGTGTCAACAAATTATGTCCACAAATTGCGAAAAACATGGCGTCCTTGTTTGGCTTGCTGTGATAGGCTGAAACAGTGTGGTGTGATCTGCTGAACACTGGAATGTATAAATGTCTGAACAGAACCAAATCACAACAGTGGTTGTGATGACGACACACCAAAATCTCTGACTCCTGTGTTTCATTGCATTGAGTCTGTTCCTCCAAGCCCTGAGCCATGTCCGGCTCAAGGCTATGAGGTTTAAACTTGGGTCTGGGAGCATCCGTTAGCTCCGACACAATCGCTGGATACCACTGGGTCCACCGCTTCTGCCTGGGTCACAACTCTGGTTCTGGGTTCTGGTTCTACTGCCACCATATGGTCTGGTTCTACTGCTATTCTAAGCTCAAACTTTATTTGTATAGCACTATTCATGCAGAGCAACACAAAGTGCTTTACAGAACAACATTACCCACAGCCTCCCAACCCAAACAAACTGGCACACACTCAACCATGGACACACACACACACACACACAGAGACACACATGCAATCAAATATAGTTGGCTGATGTAACGATGACAGTAACATCCTAGTTATAAGCCAGATCAAAGATGTGTCTTGAGCTTCTTCTTAAAAACATTGACAGTCTCTCTGAGGGCCCCCGGAAGACCACAAGGTGTCCGATACATACTTGGTGAGCCACTGATAATGTGTCAAAGGTTATTTGCATGCTGGCCATAGCGATACACATACAGTCCATATTACTTGTTAAAGGTCATCTCTCCTATAATTCCTATAACAGTCGATCTCCTTCATTACTGCCCTCTGAGCCCAGATTGCATTATCCTTGTAGAAAGATGGACTTCTACTCCATCACTAGTAACTCACTTTCTTTTGTTCAACTACTTATTTTGTTGTCTTTTGTTTTATTTTGTACTGCAGCCACAATGCATTGTGTCAAATTAACGATAAGCAGTCGAAGGACAACAAAATGTTCCTTGAAAGTTAAGCATGCCCCTTATTAAACTAAAAGCACTCTGAGTGCAAAACTCCTCCAAGGTCGTACACACCTTTGATAAAATGAAAATACAAAAATCTGTGAAAATCCATCCAACTGTTTGAGTAGTTTTGTGAAGAATCAATACATCCGTATTGGGCAAACAAATAAATGCCAAATATCCCTAGATATCACAACAATGGTATGCCCTGAGACTTGATCCCTCCCACCCCGGACACGCCCTCTTCATCAGGCACTACAGAGCCCTGACTATACCATACCAAGACCAATAACTTCAAAACAGTTTCTCCCCCCCCAATGTTGTTGATCTCTTGACGTAATGTGCAACATTGAACACTTACACAATATGTGTCCTTGAAAAAAATCCTCTGGTTCCTTGGTGGAGTAAATTATATGCTGTTTAAGTCAGCGGTTGGAATAGCAATAGACCTGTAGCTTCTATGGATTTCAGGGCTGGCATTCAGCTTGTGTGATGACTTGTGTATCAGATCAATAAAGCAGATAGTAAAACGATCTCTTGCCCCTGCGTGACCCATCATGGTGTTCTAAATATTGCAATTTGGAAAAGCAACTTGCCACGAGCACAGCATGTGTCAATAAAGCGATGGCTACAACACTGTCACATTTGACTTGATTGCTCAAGCCCTATAACAAGACATTGATGTTGTTGTTAAGACATTCTTATAGGATCCCACGTCGAGAGGAAATGATTCAAACCGACAGCATTGAGCTTTGTCATCCAAACAGACATTGTGTAGGCTGCAGCAGCAGCTGGCTTACCACAGCTTAGCCCGGCTCCTGACTGGGGGCGGCGCAGAGCGATGAAAGTAGAGTTAATGGTCTCAGCAAGGGATCATCTTTAAATCCTCAGAGTTGCCCAATAGCAAGATTGAAATCAAGTGAAAACTGCACAGCACCGCGTTAAATCAAACTTGGAGATAATGTGTCGGCAAGAGCGATTCTATTATGTTGTCGATTGGCCTGAAAGACAACAGCGATGACAATAGACATTGATGGAATTAATCATTGGCCACAGCGCAAGCAGCTTCTGCACACATTCATATAAGATGCGTCTGCTAGTCACCACGCTCTCATGCCCCTTTCCCACTAACGCTGTCAATAAAACGGCGCTTGTGAATACTAAATTGCAAATTTGCGTGGTGTCTTACTAACAATTAATCTTTGCATGTATCTCTTAAGCAATGTGGAGACCATCTTGTATCTGATGATATTGGAAAGTGCTTCCTCCACCCAGTACGATATGCAGGACATTCGAATGCCATCGAAACGGTTCATTTCTCATAAGTTTGCTTTTGTCTAATGCTGGTCAGAATTTCATAAAATTACTAAGTATATCACAAAGTGACCATCTTTTTGTGAATCAATTGTGTGCGACACATTTGCTGTGAAATATGTGAGATAATGTAATAAAAGATGAAGATTATTATCACAATAAAATTTGATCATTACATTAACAGTGCATGAAACTGTAATTCAGTTTAATTAATTGCTAACTATCTGAATGTTCCACAAGTTCCACAGATGTAAGAAGAACTAAAAATGAAATAAAAATGATAGAGCATGCACTTCGAACAAGACAATATTTAGATCACTATTATCATCTACTACTATGATCACCTATGAAGACATACTAAATTATGTCTTGTTGTTATCCATTGTGATTAGATTGCTACTGCTACTACCTGCTGACTATCCCAAATTTGGATTTCAAACACAATTAGCAACAATCACAATTAAATTGAATCAAAAGTGGAATTTGAGAAATTGTGAAATGCTACATTTCAGAAGATTATTATCACAATTAAACTTGGTCATTACATTAACAGTGCATACAACCGTTAATGTAAGTAAGTTTAATTAATTGCCAACTATCTGGATTCAATTTCAAACACAATTAGCAACAATCACAATTAAATTGAATCAAAAGTGGAATTTGAGAAATTCTGAAATGCTACATCCGTATTGGGCAAACAAATAAATGCCAAATATCCCTAGATATCACAACAATGGTATGCCCTGAGACTTGATCCCTCCCATCCCGGACACGACCTCTTCATCAGGCACTACAGAGCCCTGACTATACCATACTAAGACCAATAACTTCAAAACACTTCCCCCCCCCCCCAATGTTGTTGATCTATTGACGTAATGTGCAACATTGAGCACCTACACTATATGTGACACTTGGGGACCAGCAACTGAACATATAGTTTTTATGGTCTGCCTACACCCCCCACTATGCCACCTCTGACGACCTACTAAAAATGTTATTACATGCTACCGTGTCATTTTTCCCCCTATATTTGTTATAATTGTATTACATGTTCACCAGAGCGTCTACTGTGTTCTATCCCAAAGTCCATGCGGGTATATTGCTTGTATATGCAACATGCCGAAGAAAGCTGACTTTGGCACTGTACACCCACCTCGGGGCTACCGCTGGTGATCCAGCAACACTGTGAGAAACATCAAGCTGCAAACATCATTAGTGTGGCTCTGATGACCGATGATTCATGCTTTCTCCTCTCTATACGGTCACTGTAGCGAATTGGCCCATGGCATCGGGTGTGTTATAAGGATGTGAGTACAACATTAGATATTCTACTGACATTTTGATTTTTAAAGAAATTGGAAGGTTTCTTTGGCAGGTTTGTTTTTGTCAAACATTCAATGTCAATGTTATGAATGATTTCAGTGTCAACATTAATTTATTTCTGCAGCAAAAGTCAATAGACACCCCAGTTCCATTCCCCTGGCATGCTTGAAGGGGTGGCTCTGCCTGAAGCAGTAAATGAGCGGCTACAAAAAGAGCAAAGACAAACCCGCGTCACTGCTCGACCTATGATCTGGGGGGGCACAATCTAAGACCACTCTGCCACCCCGCCCCCCAGACCGTAGCCGTAGGTCGAGCAGTGCCACGGGTCCCCCCCTCCCCCCTCGGGATTTTCTGCAACGTCTCCCCCGACACTTCATTGCAGTTTCCAATTTAATCCTCACTATCTCTCAATTGACGAAAAAGAAAAATGGTGCTTGCGCGCCAAAATATAACTTGGAAAAAAAACCAAAAAAACAGCAAAAACAAC
Organism: Bregmaceros cantori; assembly: GCA_900302395.1. Classification (NCBI taxonomy): domain Eukaryota; kingdom Metazoa; phylum Chordata; class Actinopteri; order Gadiformes; family Bregmacerotidae; genus Bregmaceros; species Bregmaceros cantori. The sequence continues at coordinate 17,632 of OMKY01250240.1, read as the reverse complement.
TCCAAATTATGGATCTGGGCACATGTTCTTCTGGACGAATATAGAAGCTGCATTCACTCGTAACTTCGACATGGATCATTAAATGAAAAGGGTTGCGCAGATGATTAAATCATGACATCCAGGTGTATAATAGTCCGCCCGCACCGAATAGTTCCCACCATCTTTTTAATAATCCTGTGGGTGTGCGCTCCCAATGAAGACTTTTTCAAAAATCATTAACAAATCCCATTTCATTCCTGTGATTTTGCCGTAACTGCCCCCTGAACCCATCACAGTGTTTTGATTCAGCAGTGATTTCGCGGCTACTCTACCCCTGGAACCCCAGCCTGGGACAGGGACTATGGTGTCATGATAAAGCCGATTCTGATGATTCTCAATAGTGCTTCGGTGGTGTTATATGTAAAATGTATGCTCTTCAATCTACGATCAGAATTGCCGAAGAGTTCCAAGTAGGTGTCCGTGAAGCAGGTTTTTTTTTTTTTTTAAATTTCTCTGTCTGTGGTGCTGGATTTTTTTCCGACACGTAACGCGTGCTGATCTAGCGAAAGCCGCGTTCACTGTCCATGGTTCTGAATGTTGAAACGTCTTTCAGAATACATTGCCAGCATAGATGGCAAGTAACGAACTACAAATACTTAAGTACTGTACTTAATTAAAAATTTGAAGTATCTGTACTTTTAGAAGTACTTTTTTCTGTGAGTACTTTTTACTTGTACTGAGTAAATTTTTAACAAAAATATCTGTACTTCTACTCCTTACTTTTACCAAAACTGACTCGTTACTTGTTCTTTTTTTGCACATTGACAGGGTAGGATAAGATGCATAATATGAGAAATTCAGGGGCGCTGATGCACCGAGTACAGTCTCAGTTATTAAATTAATACGTGGTTTTCATTTAGTCCTGAGATATAATCTAAATTAGGCTAGGTTGTTAGTAATTTATTCAAATAATAACATTGAAAACTTTCAAAAATACGTTTGAGTACATTTTAGAGCTTGTACTTTTTACTTTCAAAAATACTTTTTCAGTACATTTCCGAGCATGTACTTTTAACTCTACTCGAGTAGATATTTGGATAAGTACTTAGTAGTCGTACTCGAGTTTTTTCACAAATGTATTTTACTCTTACTTTAGTAAGACATTTGGGTACTTTTGCCATCTCTGATTGCCAGCCATCAAGGGAAGTGCAGCCAATACTGAGAAATTACATAATGAAATAAGTTCATCGAAACTGTCTAAAACACTCTCCGGTTCAACAATAAGTCTTGGTGTATTTGGCAATACACCCTGAAATAGTTAGGCCCCACACTAAGCATCACAACATAAGATAAATACCATAGATTTTCCTCCAAATTTCTAGTCTCACACACACACAGACACACACACACTCATTTTCTCACACACATACATTTGCATAAGTAAGTATGCGTGCAAAGATACATAAACATACACACATAGCACACACATGCCCAGATTCCATTTCCTGACAGTTGTTGTTCCTTTTTCTTGGTGGCGTTGGTCCTGTGCATTGTGGGTAATGGCCTGGCCGTCACACAGTCAGTTGGTGTAATGACATCCTGTCCCTTGGCATCAGCCTTCCTCTCTTCATTTCCTCCCCACCCGCCACACAGACAGAAACACACACATAGCCACGCACACGCTTACACAACTATGCACCCGCACACAACAGACACACACAACAGACACACACGGACTGACAGACACATACACACTCAGCACAGATATTATTACCCAGCTTTTCTGTTTTCCCCCGTTGACTTTCAATTATCTTGCCTCTCACTTTCTCTGTGTGCCGGTGTGTGTGTGTGTGTGTTTGTGTATTAGAACACTCACATGCTGCTGCTGTTTGTGTGTGTATCTAGGTGTATGAAACACAAACTCTTTGTGTGTATCGATGTGTGTGGTTGAACACTGGGGTATTTCATTAAGCACTGCGTGCGTGTGCCTATGCGAATGCATGTGTGTCCGTGTGTGTGCGTATATGGGTACATGTGTGTGCATGTGTATGCTTGTGTGTGCTTGTGTGCCTGGCCAGCGGGGGGTGAGCTGGGGTTATAGTTATATTTATTTACCTCTCTTGCTCCTCTGTGATTTATGCACTGTGAATTAAATAGCTGGCCTGAGGCTGCACTATATGGTCCTGCTGCCCTGGCACTAGCCTGATGCTAGCCTGATTCATTATCTTCATGCTAATCTGACGCTATCTTCACTTGTGATATATTATCGCTCTAATCTTATGCTATGTTAGCGCCCTAATCTGCCCTTGTAGGCCCATGTTAAAGAGATTAAATGGAAGCAGGGACGCACCTCGTTCCAGGCAGAGAGGAAGAGAGAAGGGTGGGGCCGAAGCTGTGTGTGGTAGCCCGGTGGAGCCATTCCATCCCTCTATCCACTTGCTTCTGCTTAAGGCTCTAGGGAGGACAGAATAGATGAATTAGTGGCTGGAATGAAAAAAAAAATACTTTATGCCCCTTGAAATTATTTATTTTATGTTTGATACCATTAGGTTTTTCGGATTTAATTATGCAATTTACTCTTGAGAAGTTTGGTTGAGGAGCATTCATGGGGACATTTTATGCAGCAATAACAAGTGTTGGGGCATTTGTCTTCTCTTAGAAGGAAATGAATTCTACATCCACATCCATGGCTGCTTTTAGGTGATATGGAAGACAATGCCGGTACTTCTCTCTAAGTATTCTGAGAAGTTTAACAAGAGGCATCAGAAAAGTTCATTTGTGACTCTTCTAATGATGCACACAATTCCAAAGTCTATATTTCTACCAAGTTTCCTTCATCACCATGACGACACTGAACCTCTATCATCTACTCTCCCAGGCGTGGCCACCAGCTCCAGTCGTCCCAGCACTTTATGCTACAGGAGTCTGGAGGTCAGAGTTCCCTGAGCATCGTGGGCGTTACCCAGGAGCATGCTGGGACCTATGTGTGCCGAGCCACCAACAAGGCTGGGCTGCAGGAGAAGGAGCTGTTCCTAAAAGTGTTTGGTGAGTGACTCCACATAGTGTGAATCACTAGCCTGGAAAACCAGAACCAACGAATCGTCCACACTTCGCACGCAACTAGGGCAGCACAGTGGGTAGCATCGCTACCTTACAGCAAGGTGGTCCTGGGTTCGAATCCAAACCCGGACAGGTCCTTTCTGTGTGCTGTTGACATGATCTCCCTGTGTCTGCGTGGGTTTCCTCCAGGCACTCCAGTTTCCCCCACCACCATAAATATGCTCTAGTTAACCTGCTCTAGTCAAGGCACTGGCTCACGATCTGGAGTTGGCCCCCGGCACGGCTGCCCACCGCTCCTCAGGAATGGGTTAAATGCGGAGGAAGAATTTCACTGTACATGTATGTGCGTGTGACTAAATAAAGTATCCTATCCTATCCTATCTTAGATGGTCTGGTGGGTCTGGACCAACCATGCAGACAAATCAGATTGTCGCCCAAATTCGGGACGTGGGCCTCCATACCACTTGTCACGCCTACTACGCTGTGATTCGATAACTTCATTGATTTTTTTTAACACTTTTTTCGAGCCTGCTTAATCCAGACCAAATTATCATTCTAGTTGCGTGTGTTGTGTGAACGATTCATTTGTTATGGCTTGTCAGGCTAGTGAATCACAATTCTTAATCAGTACATTTTGCTAAATCAGCTACTCGAAGTTTGATATATTCAAGCATCAATCAGCAGAGATGTGACCAAGTCCCTCGTTCTAGTCTCAAGTCTTCTTTGGCAAGTCAAGTCAACTCCAAGTCAAGTCATTAACATGCTGTAATGTAATGCTCCACAATTTGATTTTAATAAAGTAACACAAAAAAACAAGCAAACAATGCTATTATAAAAGCAAAACTATTTGTCTTTACTAAAATCAAATTCTGGGATTACATCATGTTAGTTGGAGTTGACTTGAGACTTCACTTGACTTGCCAAAGAAGACTTGAGACTTGAAGGAGGGACCTGGTCGCCTCTCCGTCAATCAGCATTAACATGCTTTCACAACCAGGTCAATTTCAGCTGGCACGATTTGGAGGACTTGTGCCTAGCAGATGGTGTGACTCTGCATCATTCAACTGTTCAGCGCACTCTGCACAAGGCGCTGCTGAGGGGCTATGGGAGAGTAATGCGGAGGAAGCCCTTTCTGCGCACTTGCCTCAAACAGTTTCACTTGAGATAAGCTAAAGCACAGAAAAACCAGCCAATGTGTCTATATGAATTACTACATATTTCATTATTTCCTTAATAGAAAGGACATGGTTCACCATAATCATTAATGTTTTTTTTAATAGTTCACATATCTACAGTTATACTGTGCTTGAATAAATAAATGCCATAAGTGGGCCATTAGTATTCCACAGGCAATCTCTTCAATGGAGATTACTGGCTTTGTTATTGCACCTTCTGTTAATAGTTTTTACAACTCTTGATCAGCTTGACAGCATACGCATATGCCATACTATCATTAAATTCAGTTAAATTAGCCGTTCTCATTAGTGGATCACACATCTTAGTGGGAGGATTTTTTTTTACACCCACAATTGCAGATAGTGTTTATGTAAAGCCCTTTCAAATCAATCTGTGGAGGCAACGGCAACGTTGCCTCCACACATAAGCGCTGGCGAGGCAATATCTACAAGTCTTAATACAATTACAGTGGAGCATGATCGCTGGGAGGAAAAAGTGAATGCAATCTGCTTTGTACAATTAGATAGTTATACATCAACATCAGCACCAATACAAATCCAAAGCTTTGACGTACGTTCTCGTTCAATGTGTTTATTTCATTTTGATGACTATATGCATGGATACTCGCTGATGTCGGGAAAACTGAATGTAGGAATTGCTTGCAGAATTTTGTTGTAAAAAAAAGTGTTAAATCATGTTTTCTCCAATGATTAACATTGATGAATTAACTGTTCTACAAATTATTTTGTTAAAAGTATTCATTTGAGGCCACCCGTAGTGCAGCGGGCAAGATCCTCATACACTGCAGTGCCATAAGTTTGCGTCCCCTCATGTTCATATAGTGCACATCCGCTAGTCTCCCATGCTTTGCCCCCCTTTCACGCCGTCAATCAAATGAGAAAATGGTGCTTGTGCAAAAATAACTTTTTTTTTTTTTTTTTTAAGGATTAATTTGAAAAATCTGCCTATTCAGCTAAGTTCATTCTACCTCATCACTCATTCCTTCTTTTTCGTCACATAGCTCTCAGCCAGCCTGGAGATGTGTTAGCCATTATTCTTCTGTTGACAAATGAATGATGGTGTGACGAAACCATAGACTGTACAAAACTGGTCGATCCATGAGGGAATTCGCTGTTGAACATTTGAGCATGCAACGCACTCATGAAGCCTCTGTTAATTGACTGGCTGCCGGTTTATCCTGCCCACTGCTTGTATCCTCAAGCTTTTTATGGATTATGATGAACCTTAAAAAAAAATAAAAACTGGGCTAATCCCCCCCATTGTTAACCTGTCTGAGGACCCCTAGGGGACCGTAAGGACACCCCAGGGCATCCGCAGAGGAATTACAAACTGGTGGTCCGCAAAATGTCTGAAAGTGTTGATATATGCATTTACCAGGATGAAGCCTTCCAACACCATGCACTATTATGTGAAATTTTAAAGAAATGAAACTTCACTGGCTGAGTTTCATTGTTAACCACCACCAACAGAGACCAATACATTTTCCAGCAGTTTAAAGTTATACTATGCATTTTTCACACAGTATTCCAAATGGTACTGCCATATTATCGAGTTCCAAATTCACAAGTTACTTTAAACCAGGAAAAGGGCTCCTTGGGGAGGAAAAGGTTATGAAACCCTGGGCTAATTAATGTTTGAATTGAACACTCCATAGAACCTGGTTTCCTGGAGCCAGCCACCTAGAGCCAGCCCATAGTACAACAAGCCACATGGAATTTGGGTTAATTTTATGTATAAGAACCAAACGCAAAAAAGGATTTAAATGGGCTGGCTCTGTGGCGAGGTCAGTTAGACTGCTTCATCCAACATCATACACTCTTGTGCATGTGGCTTAGTTTCACAGCAGCTGTCATGAGATCAATTTGCGTCTACGGCATAAGTATGCTGCCAGTCTTACCCCTTCATGTTAAGCCTGAGAATTAAAAAAAAGGCAACTTGCTGCAAGATATTTTGGTAGCCACGATGCCTCAATTAGAACAACAACGTCACCAGAAAAGCACCCGCACTTCATCAAACCTCAGTGTGAATCATTCATGTAGAAGCCACCCGTTCAGATGCGTATATTTCCAGTAGTCTACCATCCATTTCTTGTTTTCCATGTATTCTTCACATAACTGATAGTGCCTGTCGGTTGTATTTTTCTGTAGGGCTTGCCTAGCTGCTATTTATATAAACATAAAGCCTAAAAGGTGCAGTCTTAGTTAAACACTACATGGTTAAGCAGTTGATGTAGACATTGTCATTAATCTAAGGTGCTGTTAACCTGCCATTTTTGAGGCGTATCCTTGTTTTTTATGACGTGCGCAGTCACGGGCTGAGTGAGTTAATGCTTATAGGACACATTAGAGGATTTTTGATATTTCTCTGACTGACTGACTGACCTTCATCTCTTAAAGCAATGACAGAATGTCACTTCTCTTTACTTAGCTAATTGGTTACAGCCATAAAATGAATGTGTGTACCAGTCTGACAACATTTATAAGGTGAGAAATCCCGAAAAGTGCACGCATGTGAAATAAAAAAAAAAAAAAACATTTCAGGTAATTGCTTCACGATGCTTGAGAGAAAGTGGTTAGTTTGCATTAATACCATTACCAACCATTACCAGTTAGCCAATGCTTAACAATGTATTATGTATCTCTATCAAGGGGGCGAACCTTTGGAACTCTATACCAGCGGAGCTAAAACTAGAGACGGATAGCAATGATTTTAAGAGATGACTGAAATCATGGTTGAAATCTAATCAAAGTTGTACACATGCACAATAGTTCTGTCCTAATGCCTTGTTTGGGCTCTAAAAAACATGTTTTATCAATATTGGTATATATTTGCATATTCTTTAGTATTAATAGATGTTATATGTTTTAGTTGATGCTATTTTATATTTAATATCATTTTAATTTATATTTTATATAATTCCTTGCACCTGACTTATTTATAATATTCCCACTCCTGGGTTCTAATTGCCTCCTGTGGACAGGTATTGCAAATTAGCACTCGAGTTACATACACTCATTCAGTGAGTCTGGTTTTTATCCAATGTATCATGTAATGCCCATATGAAATAAATAAAAACATAACATAACATAACATAATTTCTGTACCTAGAAAACAGTCAGACACCCGTCTGTCGGGATTAAAGGATATTGTTGCTGATAGAAATTCTGGTACTTCCGGAGATGTCGCCGACAAAAATACAAAATATATTTCTCTTAGGCTCCTGAAGTTGAAGTGAGAGGCCAATGCACATCGCAGTGAGGGATGCAAAATTGTGTTGACGGAGGCAGGGGAACTCTTATACTCATAACTGCTTTCACGCTATAATGCTATTCTAGCGTGAAAACAGCTATGTGTACAAGAGTCCCCCTGGCTTCGTCCGTATGGGATAGCGTTGCCAGACGAATGCGGATGCCAACCCGTGGCATCCAACTACTAGTCTGGAAACTACAGGCTTGGGGGGATTGTTGGTGGGACTAGAATCAAAAAATGTCAAAATCTGGTTAAGGCATTATTTGGTTTATTGGTTATTGTTATGTCCACCCAAATAACACATGGCCACTCTCTTTGACTGGCAGACGATAACTAACTTTAATGACACACTCAGGTCGGTCTAGCCAAGTGTGACATTGCAATAACCAATAAGACATTTCCAGTACAGAAGACGCCACTATGGGAAGGCAATACGCAATTAATGAAAACACACACATTCATAATAAAGACATCTAAAATTACACAACTCTCAATATGATCAAATATTACACATAATACACAGCACACAATATTATCAAATGTCCATACACAACAGTGACAACACACAATATTATCAAATGTCCATACACAACAGGTACCATTGACTTTGTTTGTTTGATGTTTTGATGTTTGATGTTTTTGATGTTTTCTTTGTTGTTTCAATTAATCATTAACTTTTTTGGACTTGCTTGGCAGTGCCCGGCAATATGGTGTGATGCCATTCAACTCTGCATGACCAACAAACACTCATTTCATTTGAACTTTTATTTCGCCCTGCACGTGAAGGTTAAACATCCATGGTTATGATTAAGAAATAGAAAAAACACAATATACATTAGTATATTAATATTTTAACTGAACAAAAAAAGTTTCAACATTTGAGTAACTAAATCTAGCAATACAAAAAACAAACAAACTCACATTGTCTTGAATGACAGTCCATGCAAGGCCTTTGGTGCGAAGGGCAAATGGCTATGCTAATACAGGGGCAGGCAGGAAGTGGCCTGTTTTTCAGGCACATTGACAGCGTGATTTGGCGTGATTGGAGTGATTTCCTACAGTAATACTGTTCTTCTAGTATGGCTTTTCATTCCGTACCATTCATGGAGGTATTGACATATTATAGCCCTATTATAAATAGGAAGTAAGAGATCCCCTTATTAAGTGCAGCATGGAAATATGCATCAAATGCAATGTAGTACAAATATTTGATTCATTGTTTGGTAAGAGATAGGCTTGGGCAATAAAACAATAATATCCTATATTGTGATATTTCTAAATATTGTCAGAACGATATACAATACAGGGATTATTAGCAGCGGCAACTCTAGTGTCCGAAATCTTGGCCGCTGCAGTTGAGTGCACTAGCGATTTCGGACACAGCCTATTATTCAAAGCACCGATTTGTGGTTCTGCCCTCTCCAGACCCTTTGGCACATGCACTCCAATAGTGCACTCTCGTGCCTTGGGTTTTGGCTGAGACCATGCTCATCGCCATGAGGGGGTCGTACATACAAAGCTGGGGGGAGTTTTGCACACATAGCTGCTAAACAGTGGAGTTCCTAAGGAAGCCTGATGATCCTCTTACTTCTTACTTGCCTCCAGAAGTAATGTAGGGGAAAATTGTGATTACTAATCACTGATTAAATGTAGTCACAGTTAAATGAGCTGTTATGCCAGAGGAAATGCAACTCGCCGTGAATTGAATGCACACACACAAAGGGAACCACAAGAGAAATATAAGTCCTCGACTTTATTGTGTTAGCACTCCCAAATAAGCCAAACAAAACTCTGCCCTGAGGGATTAGTAGGACGTAAAAGAAGCAAAGGGAAACAACCCAAACAACGGCGCGTCAACATTTAAGAATGGGCAGGATTCAATCTACCGACCCTAAATCGACTTGATCGAGGATCATCTCTGGGAAAAGGATGACGCAAGTTGATGCACATTCTGCTACAAGAGGAGATTGAAATAAGATGAATCCTTGATCGTAGTGTAGGTCAATCAATTGATTGCCAAACAACATGCACACACACATACTCTGACAATGACCTAGTAGAATGAATATATAATGGTCCATATAACAATGGTCCATTCATCTAGCAGTGATACATACAGTGCCTTAATAAAACTATGCATTATTTAACTAGCGGCAATACATAACAATGCTGTAATAAAAACAATCATGTATTTTAGTGGTGGTGATATATACACAACCAAGCTGTAATAAAACCATAATGCATGTTACTCGCCAGTAATGGATAATAAAAGATGTAATAAAACGGGTGTATGTGACATATGAAGATATGCAAATGTCCACCAGTCACCCACTCATACAGCTGCTATTTGAAATGCACATTTAAAATGAAGCCAAGCCGAACTTCTCTGTGTGTGTGTGTGTGTGCGCAGGCGGGCCAACGGTGCTTACGTGCGAGTCTGAGTGTGCGCCCGGGGGCGCTCATTTGTGCGCGATCATCTGTCAGGGCACGCATGCATGCATCTGTACATGTAAGAACTAGAAAATGTCTGCTTGTAAGCTCGGTGTAGCCAGATGAATGTGCATGGCCACTGGTGGGTGGTGGTGCTTATTAGTCGAGGACAAATGGCGCTGGAAGAGTGCGGCTGAAGCCCGGCCTGCCAAAACGACTTCTTCTCAGCTTTTCCCAGTGTGGGGGTTGCCGATGTGAATGAGCCTTCGCCATGAACTCCATCGTTTCGCGAATCTTCTTCTGCCTGTATTCATGCAATCTCTCCGTCTTTTTTTGGGTCGCCCTCTTCTTCAGTTTCTTTGCATTTCTATTTTCATGACTCCTCTTCCTATGTTCTCTTCTCCAATTCTTCTTCTTAGGTGTCCGATTCATGTCTAGCCTACGTTGATCTTCTTAGAGACTCCTACCGCTTTCACTGCTCCTCTCATGTACTTGGTTCTTATCTTGTCTCTTCGTGTAACTCCTAGTATCCATCTCTGAACATACAATATAACTGGCTTTTCCACTACACTACTTGACTCGTCTTGTCTCGACTCAATTGTGTTGCCTTTCCACCGGCCCTATTGACCCTTCACCGGGCGGAGCCACGCTGCCCTCGCACTGCCATCTGCACCTAGAGCGCTCCAGAGCGGCCCTCCGGAGCCCCGCAGGGGAATCATAGGGTGTGTTCAAACCGCAATTTAAATTTGTCGCGGGTTGCTTCCGGGGTTCAGTGCAGGTTGTTTCCCGTAATAGCAGTAAAAGTACCCGTATGTCGGGGCGGTCCAGGGAGGTTCGGGGACACCCCGTTTCCAAATATGGAGCTAAGGGCGTGTCTTATACGGAAGGCAGTGCTACATCAATAATTTAATAAAATAATAATACAGGTACTGTGATTTGAGTACATGTGCACATATTTACAAAGCCCATATGTTTACCATAAATATGTGTATATATATTAGAAGTGCATGTGTAGTGAACTATGCCTAAAGATGTCACGTATCGCTCGGAATAACTCCCATACGGTGTGGTCATCTTAACTGCTAGACGAACATAGCCTAACATGCCAAAGCGGCAACGTGACAACGTGACAAAGACAAAAAAGGCTGCGCCTCGGGTCTGCCCTGCGCTGCAGGCCGACCCATTACACTGAGGCCTGGTAAAGCACCGCACTTTCCTGCTGAGCCGAGCCGGCAACGCCCGACAGCGGTGTAATTTAATGTAGTCGGGGATGCCAGCAAGACTAGCTCGGTCATTTGTAGCAACATGTTGACATCATTAGGTATAGTTCTCTACACGAGCCCCTCTACATAGGGTAAAAATATAGCCTGTTGAAATATGTACTTACAGAGATTGCAGGAGAGACAAATTATTCCCTGTGTACTGCTCACTGTGCCTAGAGCTAACGATAACATAGCGCTCGCTACGCCACACCCTCCAACGTCAAATTTGACCGTGTTTTTATGACCCCCTGTCACACAATGAACTGATAATTATCCCGGCAATATAAATTGAAAACGTCAATTAGAAAAGATCTTTAAATAGGTTAAACAGCCTGCTAAAATTGGTATAGTTCTACTGGCTCCGTGCTTTTAGTAGTTGACTCCGCCCACAAGGGTGGAGTCGACTACCAAAAGTACACGAAAGCCGGCTGAAGCGAATGCGATGTCCATATTTATATACAGTCTATGATACCTTGTTAATGGAATTGACCGCGGTCCGCGAATGACACGTTGCCGTTGATCGACTTGGCGACAAAAGTGACTCAACATGTCTTGATACATCTATATTAATCTGATTGTAGGCCTACAATCTGTCTGCACAGAGGCAGTGATCAGAATCATTTCTCAAACACATCTGCTATAATATTGCCATTTTCATGCGCACACGTGCTTATCTACCGTGTGTCCACGCAAGGAAATGAACAAGTTCATCCAACGGAGTTTCATTTTATTTATATATATATATATATAAATATATTTGTTTAATTCTTTGTTTAAACATCTTCGTGTACGTGCTCAATGCGCTCTGATGATGTAACGTCACAGATCTGTGTTTCTTTATTGCATGCTTTACAATTATTCATTTAATCATACTTGGACAGAGACCACTGAATTTATTTATTTCAATCATGCCAATTATTTATTTTCTGATATCATGGTGTAATTTAGAAGCTATGGATTTGAGGCAGCTGCGGTACCTACAAGCTGCGCAGTGAAATCTGCATCGGAAAAGACAAGGGAAAGACAGAAACAGAAGCACAGAAAAATAAGAACAACAGTAGTAGTAATAATACAAAATTAATAATAATAATAATTTTAATAATGAGAGATGCAGAGGGAGGGTGGCGAGTAGAATTGTCGTGTGAATAATTATACCCCCATTGGCACGCACGGGCACAAATTGCGCGCAGTATACAAATGCGCTTGGAGGTGCGACTACACACCCACTCGATCTTACACATGCCGTCTTCTTTCAAGCGTATTGATAATGATTGCATCATTAATTGAACCATGCAAGCAAATGCAGGTGCATTCTGTCATCTAAACACAACTGCGCTGTCGTTACAGCACTGTTAAAATAGGGCAGCGTTAGCGTATATGCGGGTCAAAGAGTGATCGGTTAGCGCTGACCCGAATCATCGCTCATTATAACCGGATTGGGCACGGGGCCGAGCCTCACATTTCACAAAGGGCCCGGTTCGGATGATCTGGCGCGGGCTCTGACCCGCTTGGCGCATTCATATCAACCGGGACAACTTGAAAACGAGTTCCATCTCGTTTTAACCGAGACGGACCCGGGATAAACACGCTGGTTTGAATACGCCCATAGTGTAAAGTGTGAACAACCAGGTGCACTATGTGTTGTTTGAACCTAGTGGGTGTGAAATGCGAGTGACGCATGCCGTAGCTCACACATGCTGATGTCACCTTGTTTACATCATTTATTGCATTTAGTCGATAGCAATAATTATTTAGCACATATAAGGTGGACTTTGCCCACTTTGTATCTCGTGCTTTCGGGCTGATTATTCTACGTCGATTGGTTGAAATTATTAAAATAATTGCAACATTTAGTCAACTAATTGTTTGCATATATTCTTTAAAAAATAACCCAAAATAATATTTTCATTTGTTTTTAAAATCAACAAATGTCTAACATTTAAGCTACGTCCTCGGACACAAACCCATTACAATTAATTCATACCGTAATATTTTGTAAGTTTTTTGTATTTTTTTTTTTCATCAGTTATGAGCTTTGAAGAAGAAGGCTCTGGCCTACCATACAACAGCATCTCCCACTGCAGGTGTCCTGGTTTGTGTTGAATCCTTAAAAAGTGTCACTTTTCCACAGTGTCACACACCCAACTCTGCCCCCAAACCACTTTCCCAGAAAGCCTGATTTAAGTGGGCTTTGATTGGTCCAACGTATACTTCATTGTTTTCTTGATTCTGTCCTCTCCAGACCCCTTCGGCCACTATAGCAAGCACAGCATCAGGATGTGTGTATGTGTGTGTCAGCATGTGTGCACCTGTGCACCTGTGCCTTTCCTCCAGATTCAATTCAACGGTTTTCAATCATTTCGCCATTCACCATTCTAATCGTCTATCGCTCTCTAAGCTATTCTGGAAAAAAAAACAAAATCATGTGATTCTGATATGTGAAGAGGAGACAAAGAAAAAACTACTACAACGACACAAAGCAACAACAAACTAACATGTGTGTGTGTGGTTGTGAGTAGGTGTGTCTCTGTGTGTGTGTGTGTGTGTGTGTGCGTGTGTGTGACCTAAGCGCTGCTCTCCAGTGTAAATTGGCCAAGTGATACTCTGCTGTCTCCCGCGGCTCCATTAGGCTCCATGTGCCTGCCTGTTTACCATTCTGCTTTGAAATGTTCCATCTCCTGCTGGCCTGACTTCCTTCTAGCCACCTTATACTTGTTTGTTCCAGCTCTTTCTAGTGTTGTGAAATGGGTCCTTTCAATGTGTGTGTGCGTGTGTGTGTGTGTGTGTGTGTGTGCATCTCTAGATTGAGGCATCATTTTCAGAATGTACTTTAGCCTGCAGACCGTGTGTGTATGTGAATCGGAGCTGCCAGAACGAACTTTGATAGTCGATTTCCATTCAGATGTGTGAAATAGATCTAATGTAAATTGGGTCAGTGCAACTGTCCCGAATGTGCGCTTGTTGGATATGTTTTATCTATTATCCAGCAGTGCAACAAATGTTACGGAGAATGCTCCAATCGAAATGCTCCACTTCTGTCCATAACCTCCATGGCTCCCTGTAATTGGCCACATCGCCGTCCAATCAATTCCCCAAAGCCTTGTATAGAGTGATTTTTTCCTGTCTTTCATTGTATCGTTTTTCTTTTCTATTTTAGTGTTTTTCTTTCCTTAAAGCACTTTTTACTACTCTTTTAACTTAGTTCGCTGAGCATGAATCATGTTTGTGTGTTGCGAACCCACTCAAATCTTGTATGTGTTGCTTTCCCTTAGGCTGTGCTTTTTGAACTTATTCAATTTATATGCTGGGAAATATGTGTAGTAATACCCTACAACGTGCATTTGATGCTCGGAGGGTGTACTGAATACCCTGTTGGGAAGCATAAATGTCAATACCGCTTTGTTAAATGAAATGCAAAAACAAACAGTCAGATGTCGCAAAAAAATTTCGTATTTGGTTTTTCTCATCCACACTCACGCACACTGTCCTGTAGTAGATGAGTAGAGGCTTTAAATACATTTTGCAGAATATTACCAATTGTGTGTGTGTGTGTGTGTGTGTGTGTGTGTCTGAATGCATGGTTGCAAAATGTAGTAAATAAAAGTAAAGTATATTAAACGTCACGTACATTGCTGAAAAGAAAGGTTTTTCAGTACCAACCATTTAACACAAAAGAAAACATCATTGCACTGATTGACATTCTAAAATAAGTCTCTTGGCATCATTGGCAGTAAGTATGGGTTTTCTGGTGCTTGTCGAGAATTCTGAAAATGCAGCCGTTCAGCCACTTCAACCAGCAAACGTCATTTAGCCGCAGAACATGTTCACATTACTATGCTTATACATTAGACGTTATACTAATGACAGGCTTAAGGTTTTTTATACACCTCAACAGTTCTGGCCGCCATTCTGCAACTTTCTTTATTATTTGGCATCCTGCTGGCATTGTGATGGCAGCAGGATGTACGACCCCTTACGTACGACCCCTTGTTTCGGTTGATGCAGTGCTCGCCACGTTTCCTAATCTCTATTGCCTGAACGAGGTATTTAAAAAAAAAACCTTAGCCCTGTCATTTCAAAAGAACAATAAGACAATATTCGTTCGCTACACCATGTCAAAAAGTCTGACAAATGTGTTATGATTCGTATAGCTAATATGAATGAATATGGACTCAGTCAGAGAAAAGGTTGGATGCCTTTCCAGGCCATCCGTTTGATACAGAAAATCAAGGAGCAAACACAAAACAATTGCAGCACACACTGTGCAAAACGGAATAAACAAATCACCAGTGTACAGGTAAACGAGTCTCTGGACACAGTAAACAAACAATGTTCATATCATAAGAGTCTTGGTGTGAGTAGTTGGCCCGTGACCGGCGAGCTCGATCCGGAGGTGGAAGAGGTCGATCCTGTAGTCGAAGATAGCTCCAGGTTACCCAAACGGCTAACTGGCTAACTGGCTAGCAGGCGATGACACAGGAGCACACTAGCTATCAGAAACATAAACTTGTCAACCTAGTACTGACCCAGGAAGAACTTGGACGCTGCGTCGGACTTGCGCCCGAAGCCCCTTTAAGAAGGGGAGAGCAGCCAATCATGGAACCGCTCCGGAGACGAGAGATTGGAACGCCAGCTGCGCTGGTGCGGTCCACGGACGAACCTGGCGCCTGGGTGCCGCCTGTGGACAAGCGGCTCATGACATGTGTGTTCTCTTCCTTGAACTGACTTTTTTGCTGCCTTTAGCTGTTGTTGTAGCTTGAGAGACTTGTTTCATGGCCAACTAAAATTCCATGTGCAATATGGCGAAAAAAAAATGCATCTTGAATCTTGGAGTTACATCCCCAACTTGGAGTTACATCCCCAACACTCAGGTACATCTCAGGTACACAATTAGAAACAGTGTACAGACTTCTCTGTGGCAGGGAGAGCAGGGAGAACTGCACAGACACGCAGAGGAGAGGGAGCGAGACGCTGTAATACACACAGCAAGCAGCAGGGCGTCTCATGTCAGGCAACCGTGAACATATAAAAATAACCCAGTTGATAAAGACTTTAAATTGCCTGAATTGTCAGGCTGACCTTACCTGGGACAGAATTTTGTTGTTAGTTTTCCCCACAGTTACTTGTACAAATTAATCCCACTACTGATTACTCACTAGTCCTCTTCAAAGTAACTATGTTAGATTAATAGACACGTTTGGCGGGTAGTTCCGGTAAGAATAGTCATATAGTGCAGGTCCGCTAGTCCCCGCTCTCTCATTCCCCCTTCACACTAACGCTGTCAATAAAATAATGAAAATGTTGCTTGCACCGGAGAAATAACTTAATATTAAAAAAAAAGACAACAACTATGTTTGGCATTACTGATTTTATTGTTGGTGCACATTCTGCTACAAGTGGTGATAGTGAGGAAGGGATTACATTTTAAAAACTAGAAGCACTCAGAGATTGCGAACCTGCACTGTAGTGGTACACAAAAATAGTACTTTTAGTGCTAGCAGTATGTGTGGCAACCCATTATCAATACACATGCTTGAGTATTGCGATTGACCCATAGACTATTTCCACTGGCGAACATGCCAACTACATTTCCCAGTGGCCCCATGCAACCCGGAAGTCTGATCACATGACCACGGTAAGCGCCCAACTTGTTGGTGATTAAGTTAGTTATAGGCTACAGAAATGCACCAAAATGTAATTGTTCTTCGGTGTGGCATTTCCAACAACTCTACAAAATTTGATCCAGCTCTATGCACAATTTCTTCAGTTATCTTGGGGACAGACAAACCAACGCTACCACAAACATAACCTGCTTTGCGGTGCAGGTAATAACCTTCCCAGCCAAGATCCCAACACTAGAGACCTTCTGAGGAACTGGAAGTGTCCCAAATTGTCTACCAGATCTTCTCAGTCATGAACTTTATGATCCGTCCTGACCAGCAGACGGTGAACTTTTAGGTTTTGGACCTTCTGTTTTATGGACCTCAGCCTTTGGAACAAATTGCTCACATACATATCCTCCAATCTGACCACTGGCTGCCCCACTGCGATAAGGAAAACATCCACCCAAAAACTCATACTGAAACAAGTTCTTCCCTGATCTTACCAGAGTCGACATATACACTAGCACTCACTCTGGCGTAAGGCAGTACTTTGTTAGCAGAGCTTAACCCTAGCCTGGTGAGCCAGAACCAACGCATCTTCCACGCATGGCACATTGCTAGCAATTTATATAATCATTGGAACATGGCACAAGCAATGCGCCACGTGTGGACGATGGGTTGGTTCTGGCTCACCAGGTTAGCTTAACCCCATGGAAGATGGAAGCAGTTAAAGCAAGTTGTAACACTCCATGTTATATAAAAATATAATTATTTAACATCCAAAGGTATATTACACTATATTAATGTGTTATGATATGATAATATATTTGATGTTAATGCAATTATGTTTAT
>OMKY01250231.1:0-10595 GCA_900302395.1 Bregmaceros cantori | reverse complement strand
AAACATCAACAGTAAAAGCGCAGTTTGCATGTAAAAAAATATATATCAGCAAAGAAGTGTTTCTGACGGGAAGCAAACCTAGAACCATTAGCTTCACAGGTGGGGGATATTACTACTGAGCCACTCAGGCTGTTGAGGCGTGGAGCAGCCAGACTACTTCTAGTGGCTGGCTAATTGAGATGAGAACTAAAGTGCATTATCGTGGAAAGACAAGCATCCTTTTCATCCTATGTTTAAACTTTCTACACGAAAAAGAAGCTTGTTGTTGCCCTGGGCAATCAGACAAAACCTTGCCTTTCTGCCTTGCCAGGCTAACTTCTATGTACCACCATCTTGTCACTTTGACCATGTCTTCAGATCATCATGGCCATCCTGGTGTCCTGGCTCATCTGCTACATCTTCACGGCCACCAACGTCTTCCCTCCAGACTCCAACAAGTACGGCTTCTACGCCCGCACCGACGCCCGCCAGGGGGTCCTGAGGGTGGCACCCTGGTTCAAGATACCATACCCCTGTGAGTCTGACCCCATGTGGATGTACTCATACAGGTTCCCCTAGGGCTGTATGATTTGGCCCAAAAATAAAATCCCAATTAGTGTCTTTGAAATCTCGATTTTCGATTTGTTTCCGATTTCTTGAAGAAGAAAGACAAAATATATCAAAACTAGAAAAGTTTCATATTTCAAACTTTGCAAATGGTGTCCATTTTTGGAATTAAGTAGAGACACCCCACCCTTTGGCTTAGGATTAATACAATTATCAATTTATATACATTTTATTCATCCATATAACTTGGACCAGTAAAATCATTGTTATCAATTTTAAAAACTAAACTTTTTCTAAAATCCTCTGCACAAAATAATACTAGGGATGCACCGTTTTTTTTGAAAACCCCCCAAAAAATAAGTCTTTGTATATTTGATATATTATTTTGACATGAATGTAGGTCAGAGTAGAATAGACAGCGCCGCGGTCTATGCTCTGTTGTCAACACCCAAAGAGTTAAATTCAACTCTAAATCAAGCGGGAACAGTGTTGAATTAACACTCTACCCAGTAGAGGGAGACGATTTTTGTTCATTCATTTATTTGATAGAAAAAACTCGAATTACTGCCTCCTGTTTGTGTCCCTCGATTCCACTTATATTCCGTTGTAAAAATAAAATGAATTAGGCTTGTTAATGCTATATTGATTAAGTTATCTACGTTACTTTCAGTTTGTTTAATATGTTTTTACCCCTGTCTCGGGCACATTGAATGACGGTGTGATTAAAGAAAATAAAATCATTAGGCTCGATTGGCCCCATTGGTTATGCGGGTGAGAGGAACGGTTAGTCTGGTTTTTTAACAGATGAAGGGATAGGGAAAATGGTGTACATTACATGCTTTATTGATCTTGATTGGTGTGTGTGATGCTGTAATGTTGAATTTGCCACATTTTGACATTTACCATTTTATACATTTTTATACACTGTATATTGAATATATTTATTAAACTATATTAATTAATCCAAGTGTGCTACCTATCTAATCGTTTTAGATATTTATTTTTAAAATGGGGTATTATATTAAAATCAGACTTTGTCCTGCTATTCGGAGCTGAGCGACAAGGCCCCGAGGGTAACGGCGCATGTAGCGCCAGTCCTGCTCTCCGCTGCCGAGCGACGAGGCTCCGGGAATAACGGCACATGCAGCGAGAGTTCTGCTCTCCGCCGCCGAGCGGCGAGGCTCCGGGAATAACGGCGCATGCAGCGCGAGTTCTGCTCTCCGCCGCCGAGTGACGAGGCTCCGGGACTAACGACGCATGCAGTGCGAGTACTGCTCTGGGGGCGGGTGCGTTTAGGAAGGCTAACAGCGCAGCGCGAGTCCCGGTCTTCCGGAGGTGGTATCGGTTCATAGTATCGGTTACTGTTTGACGAGTACGAGTAGAGTACTTGAGTTGGTATCGGGGCCGATGCCCGATACCGGTATCGGTGCATCCCCAAATAATACGATTTCAATTTCAAATCGATTTTTTTTTTTTTGCACAGCCCTAGATTCCGGTGAAATAATTTGGATGACATGGAGTATATCATATTGCCTGCAAAAATACTGTAAAATCTGAATTTTCAATCTATTTTTGAGGGAAGATTAACAACCCTTTTTTTCTCTCACAGATTGGTATTCATACTAGCATTGCTAGTAACTGTCCAAGGACATTTGCATGACTAAAGATGGCCTCATGTCATGTTTAACTCTCCAGCCTTAAGTTTACAATTGAGTTCTGCAAACAGGCTTTGTGGTGTCTATTTGATTTGGTTCACAGGGGGCTTTGGCCGTCTTGTTTGATTAGAGAGCAAAGCCATTTTAATCCATTTGCATTCTTTGCGGTCATTAGCTCTGGGCTGGTGGTTTTGGTGAGTGCTGCTGCCTGTAAAAAGTAAAAAAAAAATAGAAATTATACTTAGAGCTGCATTACCCAAACTTTTTCTGATTGCAATATCCAAATACCCTTTGGCTGCCTTGACTGGGCCTCATTATTTGGGTCAAGTGTGCCCACAAAATATGTTCTACAATGTCTATGAGAACACACAATGGCTCATTTTGTAGATGAAATTCTATACTCTAACCAGAAAAAGAAAGCATGACTGTAACCATCCCCCTTTCAGAGATATGAAGGTACGATCAGAGGCAGAAATGTGTTTTTTTTTCTGCTTTAAACTTAGTTTAGGAGATATGAGCACTTTTGTGAAGTGTTTCATTCTGGAAGTTTGTTTTATTCAAATCCACACCAGGTGGTTGTAATTACCTCAAACGTCACGTATGTTTGTCTGTGTTTGTATAATACGTGTGTTTACACACACAGACACAGGCATGCAAATATATTTATATTATATATACACACACACGCAAATATACGCGCGCCCACACGCGCGCAGACACACGCACACACACACGTGTATATTTACCGCACGCACACTCGCGGGGGGGGGATTTTTCTGGTTTGTTTTTTTTTGACTCACCTCGCTAATCTTTTTGCAAGTTGATGTATAATATTTTGGGTTATTTAAGTATAGTCTAATTATGTGTGGTTATGTTGGCCATTATGTCCTGATCTTTTTTCGTTATAAGCAATTTTTTCACCGCAAGCACTGTTTTTTTTTTTCTCTTTTCATTGACTGAGTAGGCGTGATAGAGGGATGAGAGAGAGTGGACGTGCAATATATGACTGTGAGAGGGACCGAAATCACTCCCTAGCACCCATATAGTGCACTATATGGGGTGCACGCCATTTTGTAGGGGTGTCCGAATTCTCCATGTCCCCTATATAGTGCACTGAAAGTATCCCACAATGCATCGCAAAAAGTAGTGAGCATCGGATGTTCCCTAGATGGAGCAATATAACCAGTAATGCATTGTGAGATGTTTTAAAAATGACCTAAACACGGCGGGAGTAAATGGAGATCGTCTGCGGCAAAATCGTTATAAATGTAAGTACTTTTGACTTTCTCTGATGATTGAATTGTATACTTATATTTTATAATTATATTTTATAATAATTTTGACGGCGCCCACTCTAGTGTCTAAGAATCTCGGCCGTTGCTGTTGGGGGTACGGAGCGATTTCGGACATAGCCAATGTGAGGCTACCTTACTGTGCAGCATCTTACACCACGGAACAAGCCCCATCCTGATGAACTTTTAATCTTTAATTAAAATGAGTTTATAACGAGTGTATGTGTTGTTGTTTTTTGTGCCTGCGACAGTTCAGTGGGGGGTCCCTACAGTGACCATGGCTGGAGTGATTGGTATGCTGAGCGCGGTGGTGGCCAGCATCATCGAATCCATCGGAGATTACTACGCTTGTGCCAGACTCTCTGGGGCCCCTTCACCCCCGATCCACGCCATAAACAGGTGAGGTCCACCACCGATCCCCTCGTAGGAGCAAAACTCCTGCATTTCTTTCCAGTTTTGACTTTGTCTTCACCCTTAGACGAGTTCGTGGGGTTCTTCCGGCCTCTGAACGTCACTTCTTGTCATTTACTTGCCGTGTATGTGGATATTTTTCAACATGTCTATTCAGTGGGAGCACACACCTACTGTGTTATTTAAAAATTGTGGTGGGATCTTGCGGTGTGCTATTCCTCACCCAAATGTTATCGTGCATATCTGTGACCCACAAATGCATGATTTAATAATCAGTTCAACCCGTTCCATTGTCTCATTCCTTTTGGAAGTACGAGTAGAAGCAGTGAGCCTATTGGTCCAGAAGAACATGTGACCACTCGGTGAGTAACTTCAAGTAGGATTTTGACTGTATTCATCAATATTTATACAAAAAGGTTAACGAAACAAGAAGAGTGACGTGTAACTGGTCACAGACCGACATCTGGTGGTGTTATTTTGAACTGGTGTGCGTTTTGTGTGTTTTTGTGTCCACGTACCGCGGCCTTCTACCAGACTTTATATGCACACATACACTATCCGGGGATCGCTGAGACGCTGTGGCTTAGATCACAGCATTCGTAGTGCTGCGAGTTCTGCTTCCCAGCAGCTTTTCTGCAAGGTCTACCCCCGATCTATTCAGCCCCGTTTACAACTAATCCTGAAAAAAATGATGTATCTCCCAGTGACTACTAGTGCTCTGCGTGTTCAAGTGCTTATGTCGCCGCATCATGCATTTCTCTAGGGGAATATTCATGGAGGGGGTCTCCTGCGTGCTGGACGGACTGTTTGGGACCGGGAATGGGTCCACATCCTCCAGTCCCAACATCGGTGTTCTGGGCATCACCAAGGTAACGCTCAGCCTCTCTTGCTGCTTACACCCGGTGTGCTTCTTGCAAACGAAACGTCATTAGACACACGACGGGATGTTTATATTGGCTAGCCTGGCGAGCCAGAACCAACGAATCGTCCATGCATCGCACGTGATCAGAACGATCATTGGTTCTGGTAAAACCAGGGTCGAAAAACGTGTAAAAAAAATTGAAAAATTAAAAAAAAATTGTGTCACAGCGCAGTAGGTGTGACTGGATAAAAAAAAGCATTCATAGACAATTATATAGCATTCATAGATAATTAACAAATCATTTGTCAACTGTAAAGTAAGCAGTTGTATATATTTATACAGTTGTCCTATTTTGAGGCAAGATTGGCAGCTCTACAACGGATTCAATTAAAACTGTTTTGCTCTTAATCTTTTCTGTCATCGTGGAAATGAAAAACCCTCCGACTCCGCCAGGTGGGCAGCAGGCGGGTCATCCAGTACGGCGCGGCCATGATGCTTCTTCTGGGGCTCATCGGTAAATTCAGCGCGCTATTCGCCTCCCTGCCCGACCCGGTGCTGGGGGCGCTGTTCTGCACGCTGTTTGGCATGATCACCGCCGTGGGCCTGTCCAACCTTCAGTTCGTAGACCTCAACTCCTCACGGAACCTCTTCGTGCTCGGATTCTCCATTTTCTTTGGCCTTGTGCTGCCGAGCTACCTGAAGCAGAACCCGCTGGTCACCGGTGAGTTTCTAGGTTTTCCTATTCTACCAAATCGACAACTCTGTCCTTGTTGTAATACACACAACTCAACACAACTCAACAGGTTTTTGTTGAGTTGGGGGGAGTCATTTTGTCTCGCACTCGATCTGCAGGTCACTTCCGGTGCCTATATGTATGTATATAAAGTCTGGTAGAAGGCCGTGGTACGTGGACACAAATACACACAAAACACTCACCAGTTCAAAATCCAACCACTAAATGTCGGCCTGTGACCAGTTACACATCACTCTCCTTGCTTTGTTAAGCTTTTTGTATAAATATTGATGAAATACAGTCACAGTCTGGGTCACAGATCTGCACGATAACATTTGGGTGAGGAATAGCACACCGCAAGTTACCACAACCATTTTTAATAACCCTGTAGGTGTGTGCTCCCACCGAATAGACATGGTGTAAAATAGCCAAATACATGGCAAGTAAATCACCCCGAAAGTGACGTTCAGAGACCGGAATTACCCCCCGAACTCATCTATAGGATAATGTAGGTTATTTTTTTGGAAGATGAAATGAAACAAGACTAATTTATTAAATAATCTAAAACTAATGGACTATTAAAATGTTTGCAGCTTTGCCGCCCTGTTGGCCAAATGTCATGCTCTTTTCTTGGAGAGTTAGCAACAAGGTTAGCATCGACTGTCTGACCTCGTTGTCTCCCCCTGCAGGCATCGCTGAAGTGGACCAGGTGTTAAATGTCCTTATGACCACCGCCATGTTCGTGGGCGGCTCCGTGGCGTTTGTTCTCGACAACACAATACCAGGTGAGACAGGATTTCATGATAAGGGATTCATTTGGTGCGGTGTAGAATTGGTGGTTAGGTTTTAGCATTCTGGAAAGCTCTGTGTCATTCATAATTTATAAAATGTAATTGATGCCAGAGAGCCAGAGATGGCAAGTAACGAAGTACAAATACTTAAGTACTGTACTCAAGTAAAATGTTCAATGATCTGTACTTTTAAAAAGTATTTTTTCTGTGATTTCTTTTTACTTGTACTGAGTAAATTTTTAACAAGAATATCTGTACTTCTACTCCTTACTTTTACCAAAACAGGCTCGTTCCTTTTTTTTGCGCACTGACGGGTAAGAATAACATGTATAATATTAGTAGTAGTGGGCATTGATGTACCGAGTACAGTCCCAGTTATTAAGTTAATAAGTGGTTTTCATTTAGTCCTGCGATGTAAGCTAAATTAGGCTATTGTATTGTTGTTACTTCAAATTATTGTATTAATTGCATACTTATGCAATTAAATACTTGTGAGTACATTTTAGAGCCTGTAGTCTTTACTTAACTCAAGTAGATGTTTGGATCAGTAGTCGCACTCAGGTTTTTATTTTTATGTATTTTACTCTTACTCAAGTAAGAAATGTGGCTACTTTTGCCATCGCTGTTTATAAGTTAGTTGATGTTTTCAAATTCAGTAAAGCATATGTAAAGAAAGAAAGGGAGAACTTTGGTTATTTTAAGTATTTTAAAGTTGGTGACTTCAATCGCAGTATTGGCATGGAACTGCGTCAAACTATTTCAACTAATGACCAAACTCGAAAATATTGCATGCTGGGTCTATTTACATGGCATACAATGTGGAAAGTTTACATGCGCATATGTAAGCGTTCATGTTTGTGTTTGTACGATTGTACGATCACCCGACAACGCAGCCGTTTGGTCTTTATTGGTGTGCCACAGTCCTCCCAGAATCCTCCACTGAGCAAGTATGAGAGTCTTTCTTACCCGGCTATAAAATCGATTAAAACATTTTCGTGCGGATGGGTTCTTCCGCAAATCCATCCGATGCCGGGCCTCGTGCCCGTCGTGTGATTTCACAGCTAGTTCGTCTACACGGCATGGTGTACCAACTCGCATCGCCCAGTGGCGGGCTGGCCGCGGGGGGCTCGCTCCATGCGGCCAAGGTCCGCCATGTCGGCCCACGACACCGAGGTCTGACTGTGTCCGTTCAGCGGGTGATCGGAGCTGGTGCAGCAACTCGACTGTGTTCATAAAAAGCAGGGCTCCAATTAAAGAGTATTTTAACATACACAAATAATTCAAGCCAGACACTTGTGCAGCTTATGACCGATGTATCATAATGATTACCAATTTTAGGGGTGCACCGATCAAGTTTTTTCGCTCCCGATCCTTTGGTTTTAACGATTGGCCAATTCCGATCCCGAAAAAAAATGGTAGTACACAAACTATTTGGCACAATTGTCGATTTCAAAAGTCATTCCGCATGCTCCCCGACTCCTTTGCTGTGGTTCAGGACAAAATCACAAGTCCCGATCCTTGGAAAAAAAGTCTGATTGGGCCCTGATCACCAATCTGAGGATCAGATCTGTGCACCTCTAAATTTTTTGTTCGACTTGTTGATTTAATCAATTTTCTATTTATTAAATACAATAACTAACCATATGATCATTGTATGCAATTTGTATAGCATTTTAAGCAGGGCTTGAAAACAAAATGATATTTAAAAAGTTCCATTCTGAAAGGTTCCGGTAGACCTATGTTCAACGTTTTCGTTCTCTGAACCGCTCCGCCACCAAAATATTGGTCCTGAACGTGTTCAGAACACAAAAATTTTGTTCGTTCTGAAGTTCCTTATATTCTGCAATGTTAAGTTTAGATATAATTAATACAAGATGTATTTGGTGGACTTTCAAACTTCAGTGCAACTGTATTAACGTGAAACCATCTTTAAAACATCATTACATTCGCTTCCTTGTCTGTCCACAAGATTGAGTTCTAGATGCATGGGGCTTGATGACTGACAGTGAAAGTTAATGGATGCACAAGCGTAAACAGTCTCCCAGACATAGCATATATTCAAATATATAGAGAACAAAAAAAACAAAAAACGTTTTTAACAGTTTTTGTTGATTTCATAATGTTCCAGAACAGAAGAAATCTTTTTTTCGTTTCCGTTCCCGTTCCTTGAACCAGTTCAGAGCCCTGATTTTAAGTAAACATTTATTTTAATTAAAATAGTTGTATTTCCTGGCACTGAAAGAGATTGTAACTGTTGTTTTAGACTGTGTATCTTGTCATCTTGTATGTAAAGGTGGATATGATACCACTGCAGAAAGCGCTGATGCAGACCCGTCAGGACAGCCTAGCACAGAGGAAGTGGCAGGTACAGGGCAGGGCCGAAGAAGCAGTCAAAGAATGAGTAGTGAGTGTTGAGGATTCCCTGTGTCTTAGCTGAGGCGAGGCAGTGGGCATATTTCTCGCATGTTTTTGGATCTGTACAGTTCAATGGGTGGATGTGTGGCTCGTGCCTAGGGAGATTTGGTTGATGTGTTGTTTGATTATTGTTCATTTTAATTGTTATCTGTAAAATGTTCTCAACAAAGTGTTAACTTGGAAAATTGAAGTGGGATAATCTTCTGTTATGGGTTTTCATTAGGCGACGCTTGTGGCGGTATATAATCACATTGACCTTGGGGAAATAACATTGACCTTGGGGAAATCACATTGACCTTGGGAAAATCACATTGACCTTGGCGAAATCATTGTCCTTGGGGCCCGTTGCAGGCACGCCCGAAGAGCGCGGCATCAAGAAACTGAAGCGCGGAGGCGGCTACAGCACCTCCGAGCTGGAGGGCATGCGATCCTACGACCTCCCCTTCGGCATGGACTTCATACGGCGTCACGCCGTCTTCCGCTACATCCCCATCAGCCCCACCTTCGTCGGCTACCCGTCCCGCGACGACTGCCGGAGGAGCACTGCGGGGGCGCGTCGGGGCAGCGTGAGGATCCCGGTGGAAACGACCGAAGACAGTGGAGTATAGCGCTGGACCCTCCCCTCTTCCATCACCTCTAGCCCCCCCCACCCTCGCAGGGACTATGTTGTCGCGTGCAACCATTGCTTCCCCCTTCTCTCTCACAACGTCTGTCATCTTGATTGGCTGTGTCCGAAATTGCTCCCTATCCCCTACTCCCCCATATAGTGCACTCACTTATAGTGCACTCAACAGCAACGGCCGATATTTTGGAAACTAGAATTGGCGCCGTCAAAATTATTATAAAACATAATTATAAAAAATATAATTATAAAATTCAATCGTCAGAAAAGTTAAAAAGTACTTAGATTTATGACTATTGGCCGTGGTCGGTCACTATTTTCTCCCACCGTGCTATTTTTAAATTTTTTTCAAGTTTAGGTCATTTTTAAAACGTCTCGCAATGCATTATGGGTTACATCACTTCATCTAGGGTACATCCAATTCTCACTACATTTTGCGGTGCATTGTGGGATACTTTCAGTGCACTATATAGGGTATATGGAGAATTCGGACACCCCTACAAAATGGCGTGCGCCCCATGTAGTGCACTATATGGAGAATAGTGAGCGATTTCAGACACAGCCACTGCTTTGCTTACAATTTAGGGGTCCCCCTGGCGGTGGATAGCGCATGCACAAGTTAAACTAGGAAGGGAGGGGGGGGGGTGGTTGAAGGGGTTAAGTGGGAGGGAGGTTGTTATGCATCACTTAGCTGCACTTTGATCACACCTTGGGCATCAATCACCACACTACTGTACATTATTAGGTTGCATCAAATGGAACATTCGTTGCGTTTTTGTTCTATAGACGAGTTTATGTGCGAAACACTGGGGGGAGTCGTTTTGTCCCATGCTTCTGCAGGTCACTTCCGGTGCCTATATGTAAATGTATAAAGTCTGGTAGAAGCCCGCGGTACATGGACACATAACACACAAACGCACTCCAGTTCAAAATCCGACCACTAGATGTCGGTCTGTGACCAGTTACATATCACTCTCGTTGCTTCGTTAACCTTTTTGTATAAATATTAATCAAAAGCAGTCAAAATCCTACTTGAAATTACTCACCGAGTGGTCACATGTTCTTCTGGACCAATAGGCTGGCTGCTTCTACTAGTACTTCCAAAAGAAATGAGACATTGGAACGGGTTGAACTGATTATTAAATCATGCGTTTGTGGGTCACAAATCCGCATGACAACATTTGGGTGAGGAATAGCACACCGCATGTTACCACCACAATTTTTAAATAACCCTGTATGTGTGTGCTCCCACCGAATAGACATGTTGA
>OMKY01250219.1:0-11007 GCA_900302395.1 Bregmaceros cantori | reverse complement strand
GTGTGTGTGTGTGGTCATGCCACTATGACTAAATAATCCCCTAAACGTCTCACAATGATGCCCAAATGCCTTAGCATTCTCTTCAACAACAGACAAGGAAGGAAGTTACTTTAATGGTGTTTTATTAATGTTTAATACACCTGAACAACTCATCATGAAGCTTGTTGCTCACTGAAACGGTCATTGCAAGGAAAGAGTTAAGCAGCGTGTGGCGTCCAAAGCTGTAGGAGCCGCTGCAGTGCATTCCATAGTGCGCTGTGTTATCTGTCTGGGAACACATGCGTCTGCTCTTGGCCAGCTTCGCTCTATTGATTAAGTTAAGCTGGCCCTGGCTCCGCCCACCATTACACCTTGTCATTTTGTCCTTCAGAGCCCACTATCTCCAGCCCTCTGTGTCTGGGTGTAGTGCTTCTTGCACTGCCCATTCCATTTCCTATACCTTTATCCTCTTGCTCGTTTTACCTTGAAGTATCTTTTTGTAATTTAGTTTCAACCCTGTTTATTACCTGCGCCGGGGCTGCACTGCGGAAGCAGATTATGTTTTTGGTAGCGTTGTTTGGTTTGTCTGTCCCCAGGATAACTGAAAAAGTTGTGCACGGATCTGGATGAAATTTTGTACAGTTGTTGGAAATTACACACGGAATAATCGGTTACATTTTGGTGCATTTCTGTAGCCTATAAATCACATAATCATACGTAATCACCAACTTACCGATAGATCGTTAGGTGCTTGCGGCGGTCACATGACCAGACTTCCGGGTCGTGGGGTGTGCAGTTGTGTAGTTGGCATGTCCGCCAGTGGTGTCAATCGCAATTGCGCTATTCTACGAGCACTTTCATTGATAATGAAGAAGCTTTTACTTCTTCGTTGGTGACGTGTTCACTGTACAAGATGCCAAAGATATCTCTTCCACATCTGGCTTTCCTAAAAAAAAAACCACATTTACATGTTCCTTTTTATCCTTTCTGCAACTTCACATGCGGTGTCACACAATCTTCTGCGTTTTTTTCGCATATATTTTTATACTGAAACCATTGTTACGGGTCCTGCTGGTAGTTGTTTACAACTACCATTGAACATGCAATATGGAAGTGTGGATGCATGTTAAAGGTGTGTGCTTGGTGGAACTGGATACAATGCCCACTAGGCATTAAGCCCAACGAGAGGATAGTTTAACTCTCACAAAACGGCAGAGATACTGGCAGAATAACGTGAGTATGAATGGAGACTCACGATAATAATTTAGCTCTATGCAGACCGTAGAAGTGACTCGTTACGATCGGGCCAAACCAGCTAACCTCATAAAACATAGCATAGCGCCCTCTACCGTCAATCACATGAAGTGGCGCCGGAGCGGCACTGGTTACAACCATCATTTTGGATGTCCTAAATTATTTCATGTTTCACACGATTGACACATGGATTGGCCTAATGTGGGACATTCAGTTGCCTAATGTGGGACAGTGAAATGTAGTGTTGAACCGTTGAACTTAATGTTAGATACCATAGTTTGCTTTTACCATAGTTTCACTGACATTCATTCATTTATGTAGGAGCCAGAGCCACCCGGGTTTAGGTGTCCCACGTTAGGCAGTGGCCCACATTAGGAGCTTTATACAGGACTTGTCACTTGTGGTAGGCTGATGCAATATGCCACATGTGAGGTCACATGGGGCTGGCTGGCGGCCGTCATTGTGACATCTCCTCCCTGGGATCGGTCCTGTGAATAAACACATCGCAGAGAGCAACTTGGAGGTTTCCCGCCGTCCCTTCTTCCCCCACGACACGGCGGATTTTCCGACCTCCAAAAAGTAGCTAAATAGTAAACGTGTACTGTGTCATTAGATTACATTTTACTGAAAAAGTAGACTATGTTATGATTAGATGTTAATGTTAAGAGTCCAAGCACAGCATAACAAAGGTTTGGGATACTCAGAAGTAAACCTGTATAATTTGAGATCACTAGGACTATCTAAAAAAAATAATAACAAAACAAAAACAAAGTTGTAGGAGTTCACTAGTTGTGGTACATATAAATAGTTCATTCTCAGGGGGAAAATCTTCAAACACGGTTGCAGCTCTTCAGATAGACATATTCATAGTTCATGACGAAATGTTTACAAAGTAACTTAACTTATCTTTTCCTCTCAAGTTGCTTGACTGCAGACGGCTTTGGTCTGCCGGAGGGGAGAGGTCTGGAAGCAGATGAACCAAGCTGTTAATCCTCTCAACAAGTAAAAGTATTATTTAGCATGAAAACTTGACTACTCCACAGGTGACGTCATCAGGAACGAACTCTCAACAAGGGTAGGAAAATAAATGCTGAAACGTTTATAATTATTAACACTGGCTTGAGCCTCAAAAGAAAACATAGCATGCCCTCACAGGGAACACACCTGGACTTAGCCGCCGCGTCCTTTTGAAGGGAACGGGAGCCAATCCGCGTGATGCTGCACCGATGAGGAACAGCTGGCGCTGATGGCGTGCGCTCGGTCGGTGAACCTGCTCTACAAGTGCATATTCCAGAGATCTGTAATCCAGATAGCGTATTTTAATATTTAGTTGTAAGTGGCTACATATATATTTATTATATATAAATATATTTTGTTGTACTAAAATTACTGTAATCTAATTACTTGTATGTTTACCCAAGTCTGGTTTTGATTAGAATTGGAGTTTACAGATCATCAAAGTAAAGAGTAACTTTAAACTTTTAAACGTTATATGCTGTTGTGTTTGGTATTAAGTTGTAGGGGTTATAATAATTATATTCTCTTTGTATGACAATAATTGTCAATTTGTTGTCCATTATTACTGAAGAACTTTGTGTGAAAAAAAGACTCGGCGCAGCCATATCTTAAAACTGTGATGGCAAAGATCTGCCACTAGAGGGCAGGCTGGTACCGAGACTCGTCCGTTCTACAGGCTGCCCACCGATACACAGTTACAGTCACATACACGCACACATTGACACACAAAATTTAAAATAAAGCTGCCATACATCACTCAGAAAATGAAAATGACCACCCCCCTCTCAAAAAAAGAAATAAAAAAAACCCTGTCTGTTCTTTATATGAAAACTTTAAATAAAAAAGTATGAAGCTTAAAATATAATAAAACAACAATTGAATAAAACTATTTTACACAATAACTTCAAATGTTTTGAACAGATAGGAGGTGACTCAATGAGTGGGCCTGGTGATCATACAATCTGATGAAACAATTCATTTATATATTGAATTCAATAATTAAAATGAAATGCATGTTGTTTAATTCCACGGGCAGCTTTTGCAGGAGTCTATTTTACTTATTATTATTATTATTATTTATTTATTTATTTAGTTAGTTCGTTTTTTGTATTTAATATTTTTATTTTTTTTCCCGCCATTAGTGACATTTTCCATCTTTATTGGATAGGATTAGTCGGAAACTGGGTTGAAGAGATTGTGGGTAGGCATCCGACAAGGCATCCAGGGGAGGAGAACTCACGGCACTGCGGACGCTGCGGTAGACACAGCGCCATTTAACATGAATGGGAGCGCGTTAAGTGCGGTGTCCATAACCCCTGCACCAATGACACCCCGCAGAAGTCTTATTTTGCTATGCATGGAACCTCTCCACATAAACACCCACTTCCACTGAAAGAAGATCCTTGGAAGGTAAGAGGTAAGTTTGTTCTCTTGTTAACAGGAAGGTGAACCGCAGGAGGTTTATCACACACAAGGCCTCACTCAAGATCACAACAGTGTTGTCATTATAGAACACAATGTGAGGTAGAGTGGGACCATTGACCGTGACACAATGACTCAATTTGTGGCGATGGCCACAACATTGGCTCAAAGCTCTCCCCCACCTCTCTGTCAAACTCTCTGTGTGTCTGTCCTGTGTGTGTGTAAGGGGCCTTGAGTGCCTGTAAAGAACTACACTTGCTCCACACAATGACTCAATTGTGAGTGGGCCACGGCAGCAGCTCAGTGCATGCTCTCAGCAAATACCTGCCCTATCCAAATCACCATATATATATATATATATATATATATATATATATATATATATATTTATATATATATAAAACCCGGCCTTGTGGGTCCCTCTGCCTCCCAACAGCCGGGACTCTGCGTTGTGTTTAGTGATGATTGTCGGATGGGATACGAGGGAGAGTCGGACACACTGGGTGGTGAGGATCGCGGTTGAGATCTTCTTTATTGTCGTTTGATGTCACCTTTCCCACAGCACATGCAAGACTGAGTTTATATATCTTATAAACATATAGTGAAAACATTTCAATTGTACAGACTTTAGAAAATGAAACAATGTTATAAAAGTAAAATATAAAAACATATAGTTGCAAAGTTTGAGTAGGAAACGATACAGCAAAAGGACACATTCATATAAAATGCAGTTAGAAAGGCATCCAACCTATTAAACCATGCAGAAACACTTCCCTACATACAACCCATTAAACAAAGTGAATCAAAACAATTTTTGACCAAGTTATTAGTAAAAAGTGGAGAGCCAAGGGCAGTGGCCACTGCCAACTACGGTGTCTGCCAGAGGACAAAATACCCCAGGCAAACTCTGGTGACACCTGCTGGTGTACTTACGCCACTACCTTACATCTATCCTAATGTGGAAATGCGATGTCAGTTGCCTATGGTGGGACAGTGAAATGTAGTTTTGAACAGTTGAACTCAATGTTAGACACATTAACCATAGTTTGCTTTTGCCATAGTTTCACTGACATTCATTAGTTTAGGGAGGAGCCACTGGAGCTTTGATGTCCCACATTAGGCAGTGGCCCACTTTAGGGCAATCCACCCTATATTAAAAAGACCTCAACGGATCATAGTAAATAACTAATGCGATCTATTAACCATTGATGGACTCCCCATATTGACACAAGGCTGTCATTGTCTCTCTCTGTCTGTAGGATGAAGGAAATACACACTAGTATAGCACGGTAGCTACACACTAGCACTCAGCTCCAGTCATGGAGTGGTCCTCCAATGTGGACTGAAAGGTTTGAAGTGTACGACAGGCAGCTCTCCATCCTTCACCCAAGGTGGAATGGTGATGTAACCATGCAGCTACTTCACCAGGCTGTAGCAGCACTGAGGATTACACAGTACATTTTGCAGGGTTAAATATGCAGTGTCAAGTTCATTGACTCTTTCTGAGTTATGACAGCAACGGAGGGAGTAGAATATTTACTAGTGTTTGGTGTTCATTTGCAGAGTTACAAGGCACCGTGTCAATTAGACTCTAAAAAGCCCCGCCCAAAGCCCAACCACCTCGTCCGATCTCAAACTTTAAAGACCACCATTTTCTTTGCATCATAATGCATCATGCGGCACCCGACCCTTGGGGCGGACCGAGGCTCGGCTCGGACTCCAGGGGTTTGGGTCGCAGAGGCGCTGCCGACTCGCCGCGTCGCAGGCCCTCGCGGCCTTTGTCTGCTCAGATGCAGACGCCCGTCCCTTCACGGACATGCCGGCGGTGCTGTACAGTGTTAGCCAGTGTTAATTTTTTACTCAATTTTGAGTTAATTTTAAGAGGAACTAAACACTATGGAAAGAGTTAATTTAATACCAAATCTGATAAGGACCAAATACACTCAGACACAGTGTTAAATTTAACTCTTTAAGTGTTGATTTAACACTGCAACATTTACTGTGTAGCATTGATTTATCACATGTAACGACGGAAACAGACCGTCATGTCCCAATGGACCGAGAAGAGATAAGATACTTTATTTCAATACTTTATTTCATCAGACATAGATGCATGTACAGTGAAATTCTTCCTCCGCATTTAACCCATCCCTGAGGAGCGGTGGGCAGCCGGGGTGCAGCGCACGGGGTTAACTCCAGTTCTGAGCTAGTACCTTGGCCAGAGGCACTGACCGGAGTAGGTTAAGTAGAACATGTTTTTGGTGGTGGGGGGAAACCGTAGTGCCCCGAGGAAACCCACACAGACACAGGGAGAACATGTAAACTCCACACAGAACGGACCTGTCCGGGTTGGGCTTCGAACCCAGGACCTTCTACCTGTGAGGCAGCGGTGCTCGATCGTTGCAGTTGAGTGCACTATACGTGCGTGCACTATATAGGGAGTTTCGGACACAGCCTCGGACTGCTTGTCTCAAACTACAGGACAATACTCCACATCTAAATGCTTTATATCCCTGCCAGGTCATTTCTGTGTGTGGAGACTACATGTGTCTGTGTGGGTTTCCTCCAGGCATTTACTATTTCATAATAACAATTAAACCTTTTCAGTGCTGCAAAAAGTCACACAAGTTGCAATAATGTTTGGAGGTTCAACAAATATTCTGCACATATTATATCTATCTATTTTCTATATCTATACCAGGGCTCCGAACCGGTTCAAGGAATGAAAACCGAAAACGAACATAATTTAACTGAATTTTATGAGGAGCGGAAACAGAAACGAAAAAAAATTCTTTAACTGTCCGGAACAGAAACAGAACATTATGAAATCCACAAAACCGGTTAAAAAATGTTTATTCTGTTCTCTTTATATTTGAACATATCCTATATCTGGGAGACTATTTCCGGTTGTGCATCCATTCAACTTACACTGTCAGTCATCAAGCCCCATGCATCTGGGGCTCCATCTTGTGGACAGGCGAGGAAGTGAATGCAATGGCGTTTTAAACCCACTTTTCACGTTTATACAGTTGCACTGAAGTTTGAAAGTCCACCAAATATATTCTGTATAAACTATAAACTTAACATTGCACAATATAAGGAACTTTAAGAACGAACGAAATGTTTGCGTTCCGAACCGGTTCAGGACCGATATTTCCATGGCGGAACGGTTCAGAGAATGAAAACGTTGAACATAGACCTGCCTGAACCATTCCGAATGGAACTTTTTAAAAATAATTTTGTTTTCAATCCCTGATCTGTCCTATCTCTAGAGGATCTCTACATACTCTGTGTCAGAGTATGTTCTTATACGCAATTGTGACTTTTTCTATTCTAAAAATTGCTTTTAACTCTTTGACTGCCACACAGATTATAAGTGTCTCGTCTTTGGCAGCCAAATGCCATTTTAACATTTTTTAGATACAACCAAATACATACAGTAGCATCCTTCATGCCGACAGAACAATCTAGAAATTAACTGCTAGTTTTCTCCTAGTGCTCTCTGAACTGCAGTGAATGTCAGAAAGTATTGACTTTCTCTCTCTTTTATGGCCTAAAAACAAATTGTTTAATGGCTGGAAACAACAAATAAAATAGACGAGGTTGAAGGGTTGTTCTGGTTAGGAGGCTGAACATGGCTACCGGTGCCATTTATTTTGCTGTGTCTTTGACTATTTTTAAACATGTCTATTCAGTGGGAGCACACACCTATTGCATTATTTAAACAGGGTGGTGTTGCTGTGCTATTCCACATCCAAATGTTCTAGTGTGGATCTGTGCCCCACAAACGCATGATTCAATAATCTGCGCAACCCGTCCCATTTACTAATTTCTTTCGGACTTACTAGCGGAAGCAGCAGCCATCCAATTGTTCAAGACCCCGTCGGTGAGTAACTTCAAGTCAGATCTTGAATGTATTTCATCAATATTTATGTAAAATGGTGAGTGAAATGTCATGAATAATGTGTGACTGATCGCAGAGCGAGCTGTAGTAAGTGGATTGCGTTTTTGTGTGACCAATTCAGCCACTTGGGTCCACTACGATGACTTTACGCAGGCAGCTATACAGACACTGGAAGTGCGTTTCAGACGGTGGAACAAAATGTAAAACATTTTTTGGGCACGTGACCATGTCTATAGACGAGTTCGGGGGGTACTTCCAGTGTCTGAACATCACACCCGGTGTCATTTAGTTCGCTGTGTTTTTGGGAATTTTTCAACATGAATATTCGGTGGGAACACACACCTACACGGTTATTTAAAACGGATGGTGGTAACTTGCGGGGTGTTATTCAACACCCAAATGCTGTCGTGCGGATCTGTGACCCACAAACGCATGGTTTAATAATCAGTGCAACTCGTTCCATTTTCTCATTTTCATACTTTTGTAAGAACTAGTAAAAGCAGCCAGCCTATTGGTCCAGAAGAACATGTGACCACTCGGTGAGTAACTTTAAGTCGGATTATGACTGTATTTCATCAATATTCATACAAAATTATGAACGGAGCGAGTGGGGTGATGTGTAACTGGTCACAGACGACATCTAGTGGTCGGATTTTGAATTGGCGTGTGTTTTGTCTGTTTTGTGTGCTCGGACCTCGGTCAAGTACCAGAGTTGGCATAGGCACAATAAGGCACCGGTGTGTTTCATCCCAGCAGGACAAAATGCCAGCCCCCTGTATTCCGTGGGTAAACTCGTCTATTGGCTAAAATAAGTTATTGTGCAAGCTACAGATCTGAATAAGACACAGATAAAACGCATAGCCTGGTCAGCCAGAACTAACGAATCGCCCGCGCATCGCACGCTGCTAGATGGTACATTAGGTCTGGGCAAATCAGGCAGTCACAAGACGTGGGCGTAGTTTGGTTGTCATGCCTCCACGCCGCTTGTCCCACCTACTGCAGTGTGATTGGATAACCCAATTTTATGACACTTTTTTTTTTTTTTTAAAGTTATTTTTTCCGCCGTCAGCGCCATTTTTCCATCTTTATTGGATCGGAAACTGGGTTGAAGAGATCGGGGGTAGACATTGCAGACAAATCGACAAGCGTAGTCGAACTCGCGACACTGCGGACGCTGCGATAGCACCACTAACATGAATGGGGTCGCGTTAGGTGCGGTGTCCATAACCACTCGGCCAACGCGGACCCCCTTTTTTTGTTTACACGTTTTTCAACCCTGGTTTTACCAGACCCAATGATCGCTCTAATTGTGCCCAATGTGTGGACAATTCCTTGGTTCTGGCTCGCCAGGCTAATAAACGCATGCATAGGAAAATTAAAAAAATATATATTTGAGAAAAAGATAAATTCTTTCCTTACGTTGATTGCTAAGTAGTGGCTACAGCCACTTCATTAAAACAGCAGGTCTCTTGTGTACAGCACACTCCGGCACGGAGGCGCAGAATGCTGAACAAGTTTCTTTCTTTCTCTTCTCCATCACTCTTTCTCACTGCATATGTGCTCAGCATGTTAATTGAGCCATACAGTACTCTGGATGGAGACATCTGTTCTTATGGGAATTGTTTGTGTGCGTGCGCGTCTGTATGCATGTTGCTGTGTATCACATTGTGTATTGTCCTTATATTGTTTTGATGATTGTGAGTCCATAGATGCTGTTCCATCATTAATGCAGGGGGCATGGAAGGGATATGCATTCTGACTCTGCAGACCGATAGAAAAATTGTAATTCTGCTGTAGAAGTGCAGGGGTTGGAATCACCCCCTGCAAAATTCTCAGGCTGTAGACAAAGTTTACGTGCTAAAAACAGGAGGCTGACATTTTGGAAATATGACTTGAAGTTACTCACTCAGTGTGGTCATATGTTCTTCTGGACCAATGGGATGGCTGCATTCAATCGTATATCCGACAAAATTTAGTATGGCTGCACAGGCCGACGCATGTCTGAATCAATACCCAAAAGTGTCGGTGATGGGTGCCGCCACTACTGTCCAACCGACCGGCAACATTATGACAACAAGTAGGCCCACCCCTGCACTATGCTGAATCAGACATATCGACAATTACACCCTGTACATTTTTTCTACTCTCCATACCTCCACATAAACATTGGCCTTGTTCAGACAGCCGTCTGAACAAGGCCAACGAGACGGCGACAGCCGTCTCGTTTGTCTGCGCATAGAATGCGCAGACAAACGACTGTGGCTGTCGGTGTGAACGCGGGGCGTAGCAGGCAGGTAGCAGAGGCGAGCCGTATACTGCTCCTCTGCTACCCGCCTGATGCGCCGAGGAGGGTAGTCACAGCGCCGCAGCAGAGGAGGATTATACGCCTCGCCTCTGCTACCTGGCTGCTACGCCCCGCGTCCACACCAACAATTCGCCCCGCCACATCACAGCATGCAGGACACGTCTTGGGGATGGCTTTCCGCACAGGGAGAAGTTCCGTTAGCGATTAAGAATCGACTACAAAATAAATTAATACAAACATCACAAATGTTTGCAGATCGGGGGGACGGCAAAGACGTCTAAACACGACGCGCAGACAAACACGTGAGCAAATAAGCGCAGCTGACAGACATAATATTGTAGTGCACTAAGATATCTACATTCTATTATGCCACGCAGTGCCCATCTTTCTCTTTCTCTCCTTCGTCTCCCCTCCCTGTGTGTGTGTGTGTGTTTTCGCGCGTATGTGGGGTCTGTAAAACAGCTGATGAGCTGACGGATTTACATACTGAGAATATATTGGCATCTGTTTGGACCATGCAGACACACCTCTGGAAATGAAGCGCCTATGCAGCATGCTCTTGAAACAAGAATGTGTTCGACGCATGACATCATGCACACAACACGCAGAAAGGGAATGCGCAGCACAAACGGCAGGTGATTCCCAAATTGACGTTGTGTTTCATCACTGATAATCGTCAGTGTACCGAGTCCCCCTGCACAACATAAAGCTACATTAGGTGTCTGCGCATGCACGCCAACCCCGTTCCCCGAATGGGGATGCCGCACCATGCGCATGGCGCACACACACACACACACACACACACACACAGGAACACACATACACACACAGAAACCCACACATACACACACACACACACACACAGGAACACACACGCAGACAGATACACAGACATACAGGAACACACACAGAAACACACACATACACACACAGGAACACACACGCAGACAGATACACAGACATACAGGAACACACACAGAAACACACACATACACACACACACACACACACACACACACACACACACACAGGCACACACACACACACAGATACACACACACACAGAAACACACACACAGAAACACACACACAGATACACACTCGGGGTGAATGTAAATTATAGACA
>OMKY01250217.1:7765-20693 GCA_900302395.1 Bregmaceros cantori | reverse complement strand
GCGTGTGACTATTTCCTCTGTGGAGATTCGACTCAATCGACACATGTTCCTTTTTATGTTGCTGTGATTCAAGTTTAATCTTTAAAACTGGCAGTGGAAATAATCATGGCAACTGTAAATGAATGTCTGTTTGGAAACAATAATTTACAGACTCCTATTTTATTAGAAATGCATGTTTCTCTAAAACGAATACACAAAAACAAACATAATTCTGAAATATTCTTTACTGCGTACTAGATTGCACATTATATCTTATGTAAAATCTAAATTGATGTGTTTTAGTTGTATTTGTTATCCAATTCAATCGGCGTCTTGTAAAGATGACTTTAATTGATGTTTCGTGATACAACAACGTTTGTTATGAATCGTTTTCGGATGACCCAGAAATAGAACCGCACGCACGCGCGGCAAGCACTACCACCGAGTTGAGAAACCCCCGAAGTGACCGATGTAAACAGTTAAAATGGCCGTCTTCTGGCCCCCGTCTCAGGCTGGAAAAAGCTCTAACAGCTAGTGTAGCAAACAGCGACAACCAAATCAGCGCCCGCCGGAGATCGCGCACCATTTCCCGCTGCCTGGACACAATGGACTCGATTGCCAAGCATTGGAAGTGGTGCTTTTTCAAGGCACGATGTTGTACGGTTTCATTTTTTA
The DNA here is from genome assembly GCA_900302395.1 of Bregmaceros cantori. Classification (NCBI taxonomy): domain Eukaryota; kingdom Metazoa; phylum Chordata; class Actinopteri; order Gadiformes; family Bregmacerotidae; genus Bregmaceros; species Bregmaceros cantori. The sequence goes on along the minus strand of OMKY01250217.1, from coordinate 20,039 downwards.
TAAATTGAAAATGGGCTATCCGAGAAAATATATAATGGAAGAATTCGGCCATTGGTGCACCGGGTGCACACGAGGGAATGTAAAAAAACATACAGAGAATAGCAAGTCCAGTCCAATGAAATTAATAGCTTGTTGATACTTCGATGAAACCACCAAACTTTCACATGTCATAGCCCACACATCCCTTTATGCACTGATTTTTTTATTGGAATTTTAGAAGAATGTTTAATTAAGTAATAAAAGAATAAAGTAAAATAAAATAAAATAACAACATGAAAACGCTGATGAAATTGTCTATAATGATTAAAATGGCGTAAAACTATGATCCCATATATATATATATATATATATATATATATCATTTTCTTTTTTTTTAATAATCCCGACTTAAATGTAGGCTAAACTAGGGTGATTTTCATATAAAAAGCTCAAAACGTTTCATGCAGAGGATTTCATGAAATTCACATGGAAAAAATGTGTCCTTTTTTTTTAAAAAAAAGTTTATATTTTATTATTTCTAAAACGTCACTACACAGGCCTAGAAATTTTAAGTGAAGTTTTTGGGTGATAGATATGTTAGTTTCAAGCATGGAAAATGGGCTATGCGAGTGGCTGCTTTAGGGCCAGTCTACTGAGGGTTAAAGGCAGAATAATAACTTTTGTCTGGATACCCATGTCTTCCAAAAGATGGGTTGAAAATCTGCTTAGGTCTGTCATTAAAGAAATATTGGAAGCTTCTTTTGACATTGGAGTAGGGGGTTATACTGTCATCTGCTGGTCAGAAAATGCAACAGCAAAAGAACACACACTCATGAATGGGCGACAGAGACTTGAGGGGCCAAAACAGTAAAGTGTACCTTGCTGACCTGCACATGAAGTTAATATCTTGAGTCTTATCGATTCATTCATATATTTGGCATTGGGCTCTTGGTGATCAGAAAGTGCTCAGGTCCGTTTTAAATGTCATTCGGAGTCCAACCCTGAACTCCTTGGAACTGAGCTACTTCCCAAATGTATCCCATTACCCAGGCTACCAAACTCACCTTATAGTTGGCTTTGTCCTTCAGCTGTCTTTGTCGCTCCATAAGGGCCACATATCCCGTACCTGGAGGACCTGAGGAGGCCGGGCTGAGGGCCAGAGGACCAGGTGATGGGACATCGTAGATGGGAGGCAGCACCCTTTGTTGCCCATCTTCCCTCATCAAACGGGGGCTCCCTTGCCTGAAGTAATTGTCGGCAGAATCATGGCCATAGATGAAACGCTCCGGGGGTGGTGGAGACCTGTTTACCATAAGACATGCAGAATGGCTATGAAGAAATTGTAGTGTATGTTGAGAAAGTTGTAGCCTTAGATCTGGCAGCATTACAAACGTGGCAGAGATGTCTATTTTCTACCAGATGTATATTCCTCTACCAGATGTACATTATTCGACCGCCTTTGTGCTCTTCACAAGTTGGATCCCAACCAACAAATTGCACCAGATGGTTTCCTGTGGAAATAAAGATGGAAACGCATCCATCTGATACACTTCAACAACTCATTTTGTTGAGTACTCAACGGGTGCCCACGGATAGTCATTAGTCAAGGTCTTTCAGCTCTTTATCACTACTAAAATGTTGAATTGTCAATGGAACTCAAAGTTAATGCATTCACATTCGCAATTCTGCCAAATTCTGCCACCTATTCCCTTCAGCATCTACCTGACTTACCAATCGCAAACACATGGAAAATCCTCATGGAATAAAATGTACACTCAAAAAAGTTAAACTTGCATGTGACTAGTATATGTCCACAATCCTTCATGTGCTTACTTTTGACAATTAAATCAACAGTTCTGTTGTAGTAACCTTTTTAAGCCCAATATAAGTTGTAGTTTCATTGAAGCTATGTGATGAAGCTGTGTGGATACTTCAAGTCGACACTTTCCAACAGATTTTAGTCTACATAGCGTTCAGGGTGAGAGTTTCCAAGAGGACATTAAAGTCTAACCTAGTTAAACATGGGATGGGCTTATTCAGGACTCCACGAGGCGGGGTCCCCAGCTTGGCGTGCCGGCTTTGTGGCAATGTGGCGGATTCTTGACCCCCAAGAGCTTGTTGACGCAGTGTTCGCTCTCCCTCAGGGAACAGGCCCTGGGCCGTGTTGTCCCACAACTTGCTGGTGGGCGAGCTCCCGGCTGCCCGCTGACTCAGGCGTTGCGGCGGAGAAGAGGGCGGTGTCTGATAGCGGGCGTCACCGCTACCAGGGAATATGGGTGGCAATATGGGGGGTGTGGCCTTGGGAGGGTAGCAGATGAAATTGATACACATGTTTGAAATGCATTGGAAAACAACAAAATAGAAACATTCAAGGCCAATACCATAACTTTCAGACTCATCGCTTGCTGCACTTGTTGCATCTAAATTTATCAACTTACAATATTGAAAGCGGGTAACGCTTCCTTTTACAGTGACGCTAATTCCCATGTAGTTACATAGTAATTACCATATAGTTATAAGTTAATTGTAACTACAAATGTAACGACATGATAACTTCACGATAGTTACTGTGTAAATAAACAGTAACTATAAATGTAACAACATGATAAGTTCATTGTAACTACAAATGCAACGACCGATGCAAACACTCAGATTTTGGACTCCAAATTGATGCGAAACCTGACTGAGTGGGAGTGTCATAGGGGTTGGATAGGTTACGGAGCTGTTGTCATGGTGATTTGTGATGTCATGGAGGTTTTTTTGCAATTGGATTTTTTGGGGCCCCCCTCCGACGCTTTTGAGTGTTGATTCAGACAGTCGTCGGCCCGAGCAGTATCCTTGGGGTATTAACAGCCGTGGCGGACGCGGGGATTTGGAACCAAGGCCCGCACATCGGTGGGGTCTTGAGCATTCTCGATCTCTCTCTGGCTCTAGTCACGAAGCTTGTCGCTTTTGCTGGATACCCCAGGGGGAACCTTAAGATACAATAACTTCAGAACAGTTACTGTCTAAATAAACAGTAACTACAAATGTAACAACATTATAAGTTAATTGCGGTGGGGTCTTGAGCATTCTCGATCTCTCTCTGGCTCTAGTCACGAAGCTTGTCGCTTTTGCTGGATACCCCAGGGGGAACCTTAAGATAGTTACTACAAATGTAATGACATCATAACCTCATTGTATTTACAAAGTTGTTACAACCTACTTACAATGTAGTTACACAATTGTAACTACACAATATTTACCAGGTACCTACGCAGTAATTTATATTCTTGTTAGCATGTAGTGACTTGGTAACAACGTTTAGTTACCAAGTAATTACTATATAAAACTACATAGTCATTACTATGTAACTACATGGTAATTAGCATCACTGTAAAAGTAAGCGTTACCAGCTACAGTAAAGACATTGAGTGTAGTTAATAACATTTCTATTTGCCCAATGGAACGGTTTGTTCAACTTTGCAACATAGAAACATAGAAGTTAACCTCCAGTAGCCTCATTAGCAATCTTAAGCAATCCTTAGGCTTCACCTAAGGATTCATAACACATGCTCAATCAGGAATTTGAAAAGAGTCAGGAATCGGCAACTTGTTCAAAAGAGGCTAGGCCCATCAGAGTTTGGTTAATGCTTTGTGTGGCAATCATTTTCACACTTTCAAGCTTTGGGCTAATATTTGAAGGATCACAAAATATTCTGAACAAATTAGAACATAACAGAAGCACACTCATTTCTATGAAAAAAATGTTGTCTTTGGCAATGAGCAAACTTTTTTTATTGCTATATCATATTTCTCTATCTAGAGCGGTCTGGGGCTCGCCCCATGGCATAGCGGTTAAAGACGATGTGCAGCGATGCAGCCCCACACATAGTCTTATCGCTCTGGCTCAACACCCCGGCGCATGGAGTGCTGTGAAATTGCATCCGCTCATGGTCATCTCATACACCTCCCTTTACAATAACACTGTCAATAAAATGACACGTAATGTATTTACATTACGTGGGAATGCAGGTAATGTAAATACATGCTCTATATATATTCCATTCATTCAGATAGCCCTCCAAGGTGAACCTGACAACAGGCCCACAGTGTTCATCTACAGACAAAGAAACATCTTGTTGATCACAAAGAATTGTGTGAATGGGCATGATTTTATAAACTTCTGTATGGACATTCTCACCATTGGTTTCTTAACCTGTAGCTTGTTAGCTCTTATGGACCCCGGCGACAGAAGCTGGGTTGGTTTCCGGCGAGCTGTAGGAAGTCCAGAGGGGCCCAAAACGTTCTTGGGCTGTGCATCAAGCCTGGTGGCCACCTGGACTTCGGATACAACGTAACTGACTTTGAAAAAAACTCTGCGACTCTGGTGCAATAGCATCAACTACGAGAATATTACAACATAAAAACATGTAAAAATAAAACAAATCAGTCATTTGAGTGGCAGAGTGTCCAGAACATGTAGTGCATGCAGCAACAATTTAAATAGCACCCATAATATCACTAGAAGCCAGAATATTAGTCTGTCCCATATTGTGGTATACAATAGGCAAGACATGAGATGGTTATAACAAGGGGTTAGTTGTAACACTCTCAGTTTGACTAATTAGGAATGAGTTATCGATTTGATTTTCCTGAATCGATTCTGATCCAGGTTGCGATTTGTTTCACATTTCGATTATTATTACTTTTTCACATATTGCTGGATTATTGCTTTAAAATAATATTATCCCATAGACAAAGCATCCTGTTTTTTTTTAAATTTTCCACAATACTTGTGGCGTTTTCCTTAAAGAGTGTTTGTGAAAGCCTTTCTGTGTGTGTGTGTGTGTGTATATGTGTGTGTGTATGGTCACTTTTGTGTATTGCATCCTGTGTGGCCACAGTAGCTCCTGCAGTATAGCCTTTTCCTCCATCCCTACACTGGCCTGCGGATCTTCTGGAGCCTCCTGCTGTAAAGGTGCAGCAAAACCCCACAATTTTGGTACAATAAGATTTGTGCGCAAATTACAAAGATGGCCTGTATGTATATATATATATATATATATATATATATATTTTTTTTTTTTTTTTTGTGTAATATATATATATGTGTAAAACCATCATCATCATGATATGTATGTCATCTTCCCCTATCAGCGTATACTCCGTGCCTTTTAAGTGTATGGCTCGAGTCTGGATCTGTAAGCCAATCTTACTACTTTGATGCTGTGTTATGGTTTATTGTTATGAAAACAGCCATGTTGGACATGCAAAGCGCATGGTTGTCGAGCACAACACATTGCACAATCTTACCATCAGTCAACGCATAATGCTGCTAATAACTGTACATAACTGTATTCAAATTTTAGACATACAGCGTGTCACCATCACTCTTGTATTTGTCACGGGAAATCAAATAATTTCCATCACAGTCCCGTGTCTAAAAACTGTCTTGTTTTTAAACGGATATCAGGCCAATACTATAATTTTAACCAAAATAACCACAATAGCAAAGGACATTTGCACATTTACACAACATTTGAAACTCCGTCCACCAAAACCCACCCACAAGCATGGATACTCGCAAACTGAGAACTCTGTTAAAAAGCATCTCGACACGGCTCTCCGGCAGCCTTTAAGCCAATTAAGCGCAACCGTGTGTAAAATGCACGGGTATTGACCAGCATGTTAGTGCTGCCCTGGCGCCTCTCCCCTCTTCCTCCACCCCCATGCTGTCACCTTCACCTCCTAGCGCAGAATTTGCTTCATCCAGGCAAGTCGCCACCACTCCGTCAATAGACATTGATCCACTCAGGTTGTCCTTACTAGCCGCAGGGGGGCGGGGGCGACAGACAGAACTAAGTAAATGATTTTCATTATAGGGTTAACCCAAGTGGATTGATCGGATAACATGTGCTGTGGTTGGTTAGACTGGACAAGCGAGTGACAGTGAGAGCTGCGGGAACAGAGGTGGGGGTGTATTTGACTAACAGGGAGGTAATTATGCAATCATTTTCTGCAATTACTTTTTGAGTAGCACGTTGTGATGTGGTGCCAGGTGATTAACATGTTTAACATGTGATTAATTACAAGGTTTGCAATTTCAGGTTAAATTTAGGCAAACAGTTGAACGAATAATCGAAATGTGTATGTGAAGTAATTACAACATCATATATTATAATAACGTCAGGCAGAGGGTTGGCCCGTAGTCAGTCTATAGACGAGTTCGGGGGGTACCTCCGGTCTCTGAACGTCACTTTCGGTGTCATTTACTTGCCGTGTATTTGGATATTTGTTTATTTATGTCTATTCGGTGGGTCAGTTTAACCCGTTCCATTGTCTCATTAATTTTGGAAGAACTAGTAGAAGCAGCCAGCCTATTGGTCCAGAAGAACATGTGACCACTCGGTGAGTAACTTCAAGTCGGATTTTGACTGTATTTCATCAATATTTATACAAAAAGGTTAACGAAGCAAGGAGAGTGTGTAACAGGTGACATCTAGTGGTCGGATTTTGAACTGGTGTGCGTTTTGTATGTTTTTGTGTCCACATACCGCGGCCTTCTACCAGACTTCATATACATACATATAGGCACCGGAAGTGACCTGCAGAAGCGTGGGACAAAATGACTCCCCCCAGTGTTTTGCATGTAAACTCGTCTAGTGTTACTGCTGACCAAAAGCCAAAAATTGACATTAACTGGCAATTGATTAACGAGGGAGCATTCGACGCTGGATGTGCGTTGTAGTGACTATGATGAAAACAAGACTAAAAGTAAGAAAATAAAATGTTGAATTTGCAACCTAGCATTAAAATATCAATGAAAGGCTATGTATCCATGCACCACAATGACACAAAAAAACACAAGAAATGACACAGTTGGTCAATTGGTTATTGAAATCAAATCACACACTAATGTTACACAGAAGAAATGTTTCAACATAAAAATGGAAAAAAATAACATTAGCTCCTTGGGGCAATAAACGATTTTGTTTTGTTTTGAAGAAATATTTGTTATTTTGCTTATAATTAGTTTATGAATCCTTTATGAACACGAATAAGGGACAGATATTCCGTTTGGTGATGAAGTTACGCCCCTCGTCTCTAGTTTGGCCGTACCCACTTCTTCCTTGCTTCGTCATTAGCAGGAAATGAACGGTGCAGATACGGCGTAAGGTGACACAGATTAACACAAAGTGTTGATGCGATAACTTTTGAACAGATATGGATTTGTCCCAGATTTGGTGTGTTCATGCACAAATTTTTGCTTGGTCCATAACTTCTAACTGGGTGGATGGAATTTTTTAGCTTTGTTTTCACAATAGTTGTTTGGGTTCAAGTTAAAGCATATCAATTTAATTTAATATTGCATAAAATCTTTCAATATTTTTTTCCTTTGTGTGATAACATGAAATCTTATATGCCAACACTCTATTTGTCCCAAGGGAAATTTGGACAGGAACAACACCTTCCAATTGTTGGACACTGACAAAAACACCCTGTACTATGCCCAATTCCTACAGAAAGCCAGATAATAGTTCTGGGTTTTACTGACGCTTCCATCATGTTTTGGCTTTAGCAGTTGGCATCAGGGCTTTGAATCAATATTTATTCCCAATCGGTTCATTCCTTACAGAAACGGAATTATAACATTTCCGGTTATGCGTTCCACCAATAATTTGATGTTCCTGAACCGGTTAGAATGAAAAAACATTGTTCCGAAAACGGTTAATTTTGTTCCTGTTGGCTGAAGCACAGCCTGGCACAATTCAAGTTAACGCTCATCACGTGCACGCTGGGAAGTGGCACGGCGGCAGAGACTGGCGGAACAGTGGACTCCTATGAGGCAGACCACGCCGTGCTCCTATGAAAACTTTGTGGAACAAAATAAAACCGGTATTAACCGGTTACCATTATTTTAAAATAAGTGTTCCTGTTCCAGAACATAAAAAATGATGGTTTTGTTTCTGTTCCCTGGAAAATACAAAAGTTCCCAGTTTTCGTTCCTTAAACCGCTTCAAAGCCCTGGTTCGTACTGACTGCCTGCCTCTAGTTTCTGGCTTGTGGCATTGTTGTTATGGCGGTGATTGTTACAGGGGGAGTAGAAGGCCACCATAATTGCTTATTTCTATCTAAAGAACACAGAAGTATGGAGAAGGTTGTAATGGCAGCTCAGATAACGTGTCCACGTAGAGGAAATGACCAGTCTTGACACAGGAATATGTCTAGAGGGTTCATTTATTAAGCTATACTGGACATTAGCCGGGTATCGGCTAGCTAAGCTAAGCTATGAGCTAAGCAGGAAAACATGGCCGAACAACCACATAAGGAGGAATCACTGATGTATAGCCAAAGGGAGGGGACATCTGATGATGTCACACCTTGTAGCCAATCAGAACAATGGAGGCGTGACTCTACAAGTCACATATCCATAACAATGTCTATTGGCACCCTCAATGTTTGACTAAAAATGGAAACATATTTGCAGATTATTTGAGTGCATTTCACTGAACCAAAGACAGGGAAAGGCACTGCCTCAACGCAGTCTGCCCCTCATTGATGACAATCTACATTAAAAAAGGCTAGTTACCAAACTCCAGCCAGCACGCACAAGGCTACACAAACACATGCCAAGCTACACACACACACATACACACACAAAGGTGCAGACCCCACCCCATGCAAAAAAATGACAATATTTCTCCCACATGCAATCAACAAACGCACAACACATAGCATCAATACACAAGTACACACCCATCACTATCTATGGTCGCATTATGAAAGCCAAGCAGTATGTGCGGCAGCAGCGGTGGACGCTAAGCTGCAGAACATCTTTGGAGACAAATTGGACGGCCCCGTATAATTGCCTCTCGTAGATGTGATGCCCACAACAACAAAAGTGGCCGCACTTTCAGTGGCCCCCGGCCCCTTGCATTATTACCTCGCCCATGTTACCTCCTGTATCATGGTTCATGCACCCCCCCCCCACACACACACACACACACACACACCCATGCCCCTCCTAGCTCTGCTGCTGCGCGCCTCCCAATAAAGACTTCAAAGACTTCCGCCGGGGGATCTTCAATTGCATTTAGGTTTGCTCTTGCGGCCCTGGGTTCCGAGGTAATCTTGATCAGGTGTTTAGCTTGGGATTTGGTTCAGCTTGCATTTTGGTCTAAAGCTATTAAAAGATTGTACATTACACACCACCCCCCACCAGCCCACCCCCTGCAATACACACACGTGTGCAGCGCTCCTTTCCTTGCTTTGAAGTAAGTGCCCTGCGACGAGGGTCTGTGTGTATGTGGAGAAGAGCAGCGCAATACGGAATGATGAGATACTTCTGTCCTTTATCAAAGGACACAAATACGACATCATTCAGACGCACACACATCCACACGAGCATAACCTTGCACCCAGCCTGCAATCTAAGGTCATAGCATTTCAAATGTCCCTTGTGCATTTACTATTCATTTAATTGAGAGGCTAATTGCCACATTACAGGCGTGAACCTAGTGTATAGTGTATAAATCTTCACCGCCATGTCAGATGCATGAAATGTGGAATACTCACTGTGCGTAGAAGTGCGTAACATCTACGACACTGGCTTTTGCCAGCATTCTAGTCTGAGTCGGTTTATGTATGGGTTTATTTTAAGATTTCCCCTGGGGTATCCAGAAAAAAGTGTCTAGAGCCAGAGAGAGATCAAGAAACCAAGGCCCCACGGATGTAAAGGCCCGAGCTCCCAACCTCCACGTCCGCCACAGCTGTTGACACGCCAGGGTTAATGCATGGGCCGACGACTGTCTGAATCAGTACTCAAAAGTATCGGAGGGGGGCTCCGGCAGCACGGATAAACACCACAACACTATCAAACTGAAATTCAGAGTTGTTGGTTTTTTTTTATATCCATGATTCCAACACAAACAGTCAAAACTATGTTGTGTGAAATCCAAGCAATCCATTACATTGATTGCACAAAATTACATATGCACTTAAATCATAATGTTGAAATAGTATTCATTATCTTTTATTTTTACTGAGATAACCAATGTATTGTTTGGGTAACGAAGCCAAAGACGAGGTGTCTAGACACCAAGAAGGTGTCTAAAAAAATGACACATGAGGTGGTTATGATGTGATAGATAGGAAAAGGGTACCGGGGCTAGCCGGGGGGAGGTTAGCCGAAACCCCTGCTTGATGAAATGGCCGTGAATGTGAATGGGGCTTATATAGAAGCTCTTCAATTGGCCAAACTGCCACAGTGCACATCAAGAGAACACAGATCAGTGAAAGTAGATGTACTCCAACGCATGTTTATTATATGCCAAGGGCAGGTGATATTTTCAAAAACCCGAGTGAAGTGACAATATGTAAACAAATTGCAGTAACCGGATATTCTAGTAATTCTGTTTTCTGCCAGAATTTGTATCAATTAATCGAGTACTCGGGTGAAACATATTTTAAAATATAATAAAGAAATTATGCTTTAGCAAGAGAACACAGCAAACATAATTATTAATAACCATATTTGTTTAATTTTGTAGATAATCAACAATTTTAAATAGTTTGCATAATAGGGATTTTACTACTCAAAGAGAAGCAACGTCAATACAAGTGTTTACTTAGTAACTGCATTTTCTAATAGCTATAGTTCATTTTGATAGCAGTACCTGTTAAAAATTAATTCAACTGTGCTGCCCAGTAGCTTAGTTGGTTAGGCAGAGCGCTGGAAAGCACACATATGCCTCAATGGCGCGGTGAGTCGGTGGTTCGAATCTCGCCACCGACGTATTTCCCGCATGTCTGCCCCCCCATCTTCACCTGTTTCCGCTAAGCCTAGTAAATAAAGCTTGTAAAAAACCACCTGAATGGGCTGGAAAAATTCAACAGTACCTGTAGTAATATCCTAAAAAAGTTGGAACGATGGATCAAGGCACGAGTTTACGCGCCAAAATTAGTATTCTGACATATTGCCCCGCCCTTTGTACACACACCTCCGGTGAGTGCATAGCTACCTGGGTAAAGTCATTGTAGTGGACCGACGTGACTGAATTTTCACACGGAACACAGTTTCATAATCTGCTTATTACCTGTTGCTCTGTGACCCATTATCCATTGTCCACCCCGCTGTGCTCACCATTCTACATTAATATTGATGAAATACAGACACTCACTGATGCAGTCACATGGTCTTCTGAACCAATAGGATGGCTGCATTCAAGTGTGACTCTGACGCAGATGAGTAAATGTAATGGGTTGCGCAGATTATTAAATCGTGACTGTGGGGCACAGATCCGCACTAGAACATTTGTGTGTAGAATGGCACACCGCTACCATCCATTTTGTGTGTGCGCCCACTGAATAGCCAAGTTTAAAGATAAGTCACAACACAGCGAAGTAACTGGCATCCGATGTCCTATTACAAGTAGAAATTTTACTGATGGTTGCCACCATTTGTGTATGAAATTGTCCAAAAAAAATGATATTTTGCATATAAATAAAAACTATTTCATAAGGGTAGAAAATCTCCTAACAATTTGTAATAGCCATGTTTGGCGCTAAAATAAATAAAGATAATAACTTTAATAAATAATCAATTTTATTATCTATCTATATTATCTACCTCTTCTGTCTTGTGCAGTGTCTGAGCCCCTATCTACAAACGTTATAATCCTCATTATTGACTCTTACACATTATTGCCCTCCCATCTCAACGCTCAAAACATTAGGACTCACTAGAACAAGAGCTGTTAGCACTCCCCACCTCTCCCTGTATACACCCACATCCTCACATTATTGGACCACGGGAGAGAGATACGGAGTGTGTATCTGTGCCTCGTGTGTGCAGGATGAGGGGAGAGGGGGAGGTAGTTGTTGTGTGGTGGTTCCTATTCTGATTGTGTCGTAGAAAGCGTATGACAACATCAGAGGTACTAGCAAGAGCCACTTGGCTGCACCTGGCACACTACCCTGGCATAATTGGTCCGGTCCCACAATCACACGCACACACACACGCATACAAACACACACCTAATCTGGCCAGTTATACACACGCACGCAAACACACACACACACACGCAGAGACTTTGCACCCATTATAACGCGCGCACACAAACATGTAGACACAGACACACACTTGTGCAGTGAGGTGTGTGCAAAAACACACACACACATACACACAACATTACTCGTTGCCCGTTAGATGCGCACGCACATACACTGAGAGCGTGCACACGCAGACCTGCGCCCATTATTGCACGCACGTTCAAACACACACACTGCGATATGCGTGCACGCACAAACACAC
>OMKY01250214.1:9607-20150 GCA_900302395.1 Bregmaceros cantori | reverse complement strand
GCGTAGCGTTTGTGGACAATGGAAACCGCAATTTTCCAACCGGATGGCATACGGACCGCAAAAGTACGGACCGTATACGGACGGCACTCTGCAGTGGAAAATTAGCGTAAGTCTGCAAAACAGCATTATTACAAGGTCATTGCAGCTTGCGTGACAACACGTTTTCTGCTTGTAGTGGTCGCAAATCAGTGTGCCTTCTAAAATAGTGTTATTTCTCTGTGATATCAGAAAATAAATTGTTGGCACATGCGTCTGATTGACTGAAATAAATATATACGTCGTGGAGACTTGGACATGCCAAAAACCAGGTCTCAGTCGTTGTGTTCCATGCCATGAACACCTAGCTCTAGTGGGTGCCGTTATCCTCACACAATTGAATAAAGTATAGCAATCTTTATCTATATCAATAAAGTCCTCCCTTTCTCTATCTGTCTATGAATCAAAAAAAAATTGCCTGTGTGTTTATGTGAATGACCCGTGTCATGCCAATGCGTGCCACAAAATCGTTTAACCCTAGGTTTCCACCACAGAGATTTTTCTGTACGGTACGTATACGGTCCGTATACGTGAGCAAACAAATGTGTTGTCACCATTGTAGCATGCTCCATTGCACTGAAATACGTGCGATAGACGCACCGTCCGTATACGGACGCCGCAGAAAATCATTTATTTTGATTTTTCACCGCATGTATACGGGCGTACTGGGTATGTACTGGGGGGCGCGCCCGTGAGCTCAGTGATTGACAGCAGCGCTGAACAATCGGCGGACTGTGCGCTCCAGCGCATCCAACACTAAATGAAAATGTGTTTTCATGTGCTTGTTACAAATATTTATTCAAATGTTTTTACAGAAGCAGCCTCGTTCCTCTTGTGCGCACGTTTGTGTATGTATGTATGTGTGTGTGTCTGTCCGCACACACACATACACACACAGATATCTCCGGTCCAGGCGCATGCAGACGAACACACAACAGTCCCATACGCATGCAGACACACACACACACAAAACAGTGCAGTACGCACGCAGACACACACGCACACAGACACATCTCCTGCACCGAACATCCGCTTCGAACGTTCCAGTTGAATGGGGCGGACTGCATGAAAAGTGAGTGTTATCGTGTTATGTTTGTTGACGCGCAAATACAAATGTGCCGCACGGCGTAGCGTTTGTGGACAATGGAAACCGCAATTTTCCAACCGGATGGCATACGGACCGCAAAAGTACGGACCGTATACGGACGGCACTCTGCAGTGGAAAATTAGCGTAAGTCTGCAAAACTGCATTATTACAAGGTCATTGCAGCTTGCGTGACAACACGTTTTCTGCTTGTAGTGGTCGCAAATCAGTGTGCCTTCTAAAATAGTGTTATTTCTCTGTGATATCAGAAAATAAATATATACGTCGTGGAGACTTGGACATGCCAAAAACCAGGTCTCAGTCGTTGTGTTCCATGCCATGAACACCTAGCTCTAGTGGGTGCCGTTATCCTCACACGATTGAATAAAGTATATCAATCTTTATCTATATCAATAAAGTCCTCCCTTTCTCTATCTGTCTATGAATCAAAAAAAAATTGCCTGTGTGTTTATGTGAATGACCCGTGTCATGCCAATGCGTGCCACAAAATCGTTTAACCCTAGATTTCCACTACAGAGATTTTTCTGTACGGTACGTATACGGTCCGTATACGTGAGCAAACCGAATACCAGTGTGCCACACGCAGGAGTTTAGTTGACAATGGAAACAGCAATCTTCCAACCGGACCGTATACGCACTGATCGTGTACGGACCGTATACGGACCTCTCTATAGTGGAAACCTAGCGTAAGTGTCAGGGTGGCCGAGACGGCCAGTAGCAATTATTCAATATGTATATCCCCCCAACATCGGACGTAAATTGCACATGCACGCAGTCAGCAAGAGCAGTGGGATGCGAGCCACGCTGTGCAAACTCGCGGGTGACTTGCAACCCTCTTGAGCCTCTGCCAGGCAGAGGGGATGGTTGTTGCAGTCCGGCATCTGCTTCGGCCCCCGGCCCATTGGGCTTCTGACAATGCGGCCCTCTGAGCAATGTAGCTGAATAGCCCTAGGCAAAGTATCATAATCTATAGACGAGTTCGGGGGGTACTTCCGGTGTCTGAACGTCACGTCCGCTGTCATTTAGTTTGATGTGTTTTTGGCAATTTTTCAACATGTCTATTCGGTGGGAACACACACCTACAGGGTTATTTAAAACGGATGGTGGTAACTTGCGGGGTGCTAATCAACACCCAAATGCTCTCGTGCGGATCTGTGACCCACAAACGCATGATTTAATAATCAGTGCAACTCGTTCCATTTTCTCATTCCTTTTGGAACAAATACTAGAAGTAGCCAGCCTATTGGTCCAGAAGAACATGTGACCACTCGGTGAGTAACTTTAAGTCGGATTTTGACTGTATTTCATCAATATTTATACAGAATTATAAACGGAGCGAGTGGTGTAATGTGTAAATGGTCACAGAACGACACCTAGTGGTCGGATTTTGAACTGTTTTGTGTGCTCGGACCTCGGTCCAGTACCAGAGTTGGCATAGGCAACAATAAGGCACCGGAAGTGACCTGCAGAAGCGCGGGACAAAATGACCCCCCCAGTGTTTTGCACGTAAACTCGTCTATTGACCAAGTCTTGCCCACACAACTTCCTTTCTGCAACTCCCATTAGCACTGTGTTAGACTGTTAATCATGTTTCTTTAGATCAAATCCAGTGGCATCCAACACAAGAACCATCCCAAAGATCGCAAAAAAACAAGCTGAGATTTGGGAGTGGCTGTGTGGCGCAGTGGGGTAGACCCCTGCACGCATTCAAACCTATACATAGTCTTTTGCCTGTGTTCACAACACATGCACAAAAGCCGACAGGAACTAGGCTTACTGTGTATTGACCCATGTGGGTGGTTATGTCCGGAGGTTTGCTAATTCAGTGTGGTAGGACCAGGATCAGGTCAAAGTGTTGTGCTTGTCTCCAGGGGAGGGGTGTGTCTCTGTTAGTGGCTCACTGTGCTCAGGGTCAACAAGGATTATGGTGGGTCTACCCAGAAGTTGACTGGTGTCTAACTATGCTAGGGCCCCCCGCCGACACTCATAGGCATTGATTCAGACAGTCGCCGGCCCGTGCATACACCCTGGGGTATCAACACCGTGGCAGATGCGGGGGTTGAGAAACTGTGTATCGGGAAGGTCAGGTTCTGAACCCCTCGAGCTGGTTCTAGTCACGACGCTTGTCGCATTTGCTGGATGCCCCAGGGGAAATCTTAAAATACAACACACAAAGTGGCGTGAGATTGCTTCCCCTCACAGTCCTATACTACAGGTCCACTAGTCCCCACACTCTCATACCCCCTTCACATTAACGCTGTCAACAAAAAAATTCAAAATGGCGCTTGAGTTGAAATAATATTTTAAAATAAACAAAAAAAAAACATTCAGACATTCATATCCTACGTAAAGTATGTCTTTATAACGTCTCAAAGACCTCTACCAATATGGTTAGCCTTGACATATCTGATTGCAATACAGAGCTAGGATCTGCACATATCACAGCCTTCAAAAAATCTCGGCCAACGCGGGGTCCGCGTTGGCCGAGTGGTTATGGACACCGCACCCAACACGACCCCATTCATGTTAGTGGCGCTGTGTCTACCGCAGCGCCCGCAGTGTCGCGAGTTCGACTACGCTCAACAACTTGTCTGCAATGTCTACCCCCGATCTCTTCAACCCAGTTTCCGACTAATCCTATCTAATAAAAAGATGGAAAAACGGTTCTGACGCCGGAAAAAATAACTTAAAACAATATATATCTAATTCTCCTCTTGTTGCAAACTTGCAATGCAAAATCTGCAACATCTCAATTGTCAACACACCTCCTGCTTCGAGCAGCAGAAAAGGAACTTGAATATAGTGATGTAGAGGCAGAGATGGCAAGTAACGAAGTACAAATACTCAAGTACTGTACTTAAGTAAAATGTTCAAGTAGCTGTACTTTTAGAAGTACTTTTTTCTGCAATTACTTTTTACTTGTAGTGAGTACATTTTTAACAAAAATATCTGTACTTCTACTCCTTACTTTTACCAAAACAGGCTAGTTACTTTTTTTTTTGCATTGATGGGGTAGGATAACGTCAGTAGGGGGCGCTGATGTACCGAGTACAGTCCCATATGCATATTAATATACCTATATACCAATTAATAAGTGGATTTCATTTAGTCCCGAGATATAAGATAAATTAGGCTAGTTGTTAATTTATTCGAGCAATAACATTGAAAAAATGCATTTTACATACAATTTTATTTGTAGTACTTTGTACTTTATACTATAACCTTTTAGAGCATGTACTTTTTACTTTAAAAAATACTTTTTGAGTACATTTCTGAGCCTGTACATTTTACTTTACTTGAGTAGCTATTTGGATCAGTACTTTGTAGTCTTACTCGAGTTGTTTTTTTACAAATGTATTTTACTCTTACTCAAGTAAGAAATCCCGGTACTTTTGCCATCTCTATGTAGAGGTAGGTGTGAAATAAAGAAACCAGCCTCTAACATAATGCTCCTTTATTGTCGAGAGACAACACAGAAAGAGAGAGAACACTGAATTCCCCTGTGTCTTATCATACCAGTAGAAATGTGCATATGCTGGTGATTGATAGAACGTCACAGAGTGTCCACGTGTGTATAAAATTTCCCCATAAATGTGAACCACTGTAGTGACAGTGGCGATACACCCTACCAGTCACCAGTTGTCAGCAGAATGGACGTCTTGTCATTGCTGAATGAAAAAACCTAAAAGACATCTGCACAAATAATATTAACCCGATTTGGATTGAATTGGTTGGGTTCGTGTAACTTGGGACATGAATGTGAGTCCAATTCTAAACACCATTTGTCCATCTCTACAGTGGCCCTTAACTCTCACAAATGCCTAGTTTTAATTAATTATTAAAACAATTATTGATTTCAAGTCAATTGTTTCAGAAATGATTGATGTGGGAAAATTGCCAAATATGGTGTCTCGGCCGCGTCTGAGTTCAGTATGCGGAAGCATTTCAGACACACCACAACAGTATGTATAGAGCACTGCAGATAGCATACAGCATTGGTCCAACATGATTATTTTATCATTTAATAATGAGATTCAGCAGGTTGGCATGACTGTTTAAAGCAGGAAAAGATGCCAGGTGGGCCTTTAAATTTGTGCCAGACACAAATTCTCATAAGACATCATGCCTGAGGGCGAAGGGAAAAAGAAAATCAGACAGTGGCAGTTTTGTTTCAATATTTCCACTTTCTTGCCTGTAGTTACGAAGAGATGAATAACAGAACCCGTCGCAAGCTGCAAATTATCCAATTACTCTTATGACACTGAGGACCGTCCTAACATGGCCTCGTAGCGAGCCTGTTGGATCGGCACATTACGTTGCCCGTGGTCACTGAGGGTAGTAATTGCCACATCGTTGATTATCGATCAAAGGCTTCTGCAAAGTGGAGGGATCGAACCGTGAACACGGCAGAGTGGCGAGACAAACATTCCTGCACGCGTATGTCTGTGTGTCTATGTGATCGTGTAATCTGATCCATTCAGCAGACTTTTTGTGTAGATGTGTGTCGGTGACATAAAGAAGTGTATTTATTAGGTGCCAGAGAAACAACTGCCTGCACCTCTCACACAAATGCACTCTCGGGCCTGGCTTTAATAACAAGCGCCTCACGGCTTGCGAGCACACAAGTTAAACGGTAGACTTTGAATTTTTAATTTTTTTTTTACGTTATTTTTTCCGGCGTCAGCCAATTTTTTTCATCTTTATTGGATAGGATTAGTCGGAAACTGGGTTGAAGAGATCAGGGGTAGACATTGCAGACAAGTTGACGAGCAGAGACGAACTCGCGACACTGCGGACGCTGCGGTAGACACAGCGCGACTGACATGAATGGGGTCGCGTTAGGTGCGGTGTCCATAACCACTCGCCAACGCGGACCCCCGACTTTTAATTTTTTGATTAGGTCACAAAATATTGAAACCAAAAATATACCATTTTAAGGCATCCTACTATCCCTTATAATCTGTAATCTCAGGATCCTCCATTTAAATCAACTTTCCATTTAGTACTATTCTATCTATCTATGTGGGTTGAGGGTGGAGCCATACCATAGACTGTAGTTTGTGTCTAAGTGGACGCAGTGACGTCATCCCATTGCCGTGAAAAAACTTTGGTTGAAGCCGCTGGAAGTCGCAATATGGGGGTTATTGGCTCGGCCATGTTGAGAAAGTACCCCTATGTCCGGGGCGGTGGAGAGAGGTTCGGGGACCCCCATTTCCAAATATGGAGCTAAGGGCGTGCAGTACAGCACTAGTAATAATTTAATAAAATAATAATACAGTTACTGTGATTTGTGTACATGTTTTCAAAGCCTATATTTTTAACCTATATTAGTTTAGGTTAGCACCTATATAAGTGCATGTGTAGAGAACAATGCCCAATTACGTCAACGTATCGCTCCAAACAACTCTCATACGATGATCACATGTTGTTAGCACTATGCTGCTAGCCGGGCCCCGGGGCTAATGCCACTATCCCGGCCCTACCGCTAATGCTGCTAGCCCGGCCCCGGCGCTAATACTGCTAGCCCAGCCTTGCCGCTAATGCTGCTGGCCTGGCCCCGGGGCTAATGTTGCTAGCCCGGTGGCTGCCGGGACGGCTTACACCGCCGGCGTGAGGCAGTTATTTGGAGCAATATGTTAACATCACTCGGCACAGCTCTCCACACAAGCACCTCCACACAGAACAGAAATATAGCCTGTTGAAATATGTACTCACCGGTTGCAAGAGAGACGACTTATTCCCGGTGTACCACTGTGCCTAGTGTGATAACCACAGCATAGCGCTCAAGCCCCATCCCCCACGCAGGAAATATAACAGTGGTTATATTGGTGGTCGATATAGGCATTTTCTAAAGGTATTTTTTGGCCACAAGCATCATTTTGCATTTTATTGACAGAGTTAGTGCGGAGGGGGACAAGAGCGTGGGGAAGCGTATGACATTTCAACTGCAACTTTCGCAGTACAGCTTAATAAATGAACCCTCTGGACATATTCCGATGTCATTTCCTCAACATGGACACCTTATCTGAGCTGCCATTACACTGCGTAAACAGCACACAGCCTCTATATGTACTTAAGTTGAACCATAGACTGTATATAAAAATGGACACCACATTCGTTTTGATGTCCGTGCCTACCTCCGGGTTGGTATGGGGGGAGCCTCGTCTCCGGAAATCGCGCCCTATGGTAGTTTCCAATACAAATATTCCAATCTTAGCAGTCTGTTTTAACCTATTTAAAGATCATTTCTAATTGATGTTTTAATGTATATTGTCAGGATAATTAACGGTTCATTGTGTTAGGGGGGTCATAATTTCACAAACGCATCAGATTTGGCATTAATATTTTTCATTTGAGCTCCCATAGGGTCCCATTCATTCCGACTCTGTCGTTGGCGCCCTTAGCGGACAGTACCACCGGAAGAAGTCGCGTGTGGGGTGTCTCTCTCTCACATAGCGTAGAGCTCTCTCTACCTCTCATTGTCTCCGGATATACGGGTACTTTGAGCAATGGCACCGTGCTGTCGGAGGCTTCAACCCGGCTAGGATGAAAGCAATAGGATGACGTCACGCATGCTGCGTCTACTTTATATACAGTCTATGAGTTGAACACAAGATGGTGAGATAAAGCAAGATTGTGGATGCCGGTCTCCCAGTGATGGGGAACGGCAGGGAGTTTTGTCCAGGGAGTGAATCAGTCCGACCGTCACGAGTAAAATTACTGGTGTTGTCACTCAGCTGACTGGCCTGACTGAGGAGCTGTGTTTATTGAAGCCAGCTGGGTTTGTTAATGTTTGAAACAAATCTGTGCATCTCGTATAAGTACTTTTTTTTTATAAAGACTGCATAAAGACTGTCTGAGAGCCAGAATGCATAATTCTTGAATCTTTCTTTACTGTTGGCATGCCAGTTGATTCATTGCCATTTTGCATCGTGTTCGCAAATGTATCACATAGCCTTTCCTTGATGCATGAGTGTTAAGATGTGTTAACAATGTTAATACGTTCCAGATGGCACTATGTTGTCTAAGGATAGTTCATAATATTTATTTTCACATGGCAACTATGTTAAGAATGTGTTTTCTTTCGGTGCTGCCCAGTAGCTCAGTCGATTAGGCAGTGCACTGGAAAGGACCATATGCCTTAATGGCGCGGTGAGTCGGTGGTTCGAATCCCACCACCGACGTATTTCCTGCATGTCTACCCCCCATCTTCACCTGTTTCCACTAACCCTAATACATAAAGATTGGGAAAAAAACAGCCTAAATGGGCTGGAAAAAACATTTTAAAAAGAATGTGTTTTCTTTGCATTTTTCAGCAGTCAGATTGTTAGAACATACATTTGGAACGGTCGTCAACCTGAATTGAAATATTCTATATTACTAGGACCGAAAACTTGTGGCAGTCTCGGTCTTCCCAATTTCAAAATGTATCATGAAGCATTTCAATTACATCGAGTACATGGTAAAAACATTGGAAGAAAAATTGGTTCACCCTAGAAAATTAGAAAGTATCCTATTTACTGGTTTAAAGGATAAATACTGTCAACAACACTTTCTTATTTTTATTTATCCCGCCGTTTTTCGGTTCGCTTCTCCTCGGACAGTTTGCAGCGGAAAAGTGAAAACTGCGTTAGGTGCGGCTTGGCCGGACTCGTATTGCTATTACTTTTATAAGCCGGATCTCCGGTACTTTCCGGAAAACCGGGACAAAAATCCCATAGGGATAGAAATACGAGGATGCTACGAACATTTTTCGACGTACGCACACCAAATTCACAGGGGTGGTAGACAGGCCAACTACCAAAAGCCATCGAAAAAATAAAGCCGCCCGGGCGTGGCCAGACCCAACACAATGGCTTCGAAAATGATCCCATTGTAGCGGTTCGCATTTCTAGGGGAAATTCTATACACACGCTAACCCTCTGTGACATTTGCTGACCAGTACATTAGAGGCTGTGTCATTCCTTACTAACTCTACACCATACAGTTTGAATGGGGGAGACATACAGATCTAACACATGACTGCAGGCATGAAAAGACCCCACACATAGACATTAACCTGGCATGGCCGGACCCAACACATAGGCGTAAGATCCATAATGAATGCAGACCTACCAAAAAAAGTACCTGTCAAAAAAAGCTCTCCACCCCCCCAAATGGGAAAACATTTGTGTCTATGATCTACTTGATTTTAATGGGGTTCTGACCTTTAGACCAAAGGTTCTATAGACCTTACATTCACGAATCCGAACAGTGTTATCCGTTGATTCCGCCATAAGGCGGAGCGTTGCCTGTCTCTCTACTCCCCACTCTCTCCCTCGCGTTCGCTCTGGTTTAGGTTAGGGGTTAGGTTTGGGTTATGGTTAGAAACTTTGGTCTATAGAACCTTCAGTCTACAGACATGATTCCAGCATGAAAATCTGTCTCTGTTTATGGCATGACGAAGAGACTTGAACCCTGGTGAAGAGGGCATTTCATGGAAAGATGTTTGGAGAAAAGTTCCAGTGAGATACACAATACACAAATCACCAATTAAGACATTTAAAACTGTCATAGGATGTATTACACTCCGATAACTGGATATTGCATGAAGAGAGTGAATTCATTGAACTGCAATTTGTACCAACAGAAAGACGGCTGTACCTACAGATGATGTGTTTTGGTTTTCTTTGAATGATTTTGGAAACCAACTAGACATATCGATGAAACAGAAGAAGATATTATTATGTGGCCTAACACTGCCAAAAAGGTACTGATCCAGAGGTGGCTACCACCCATGACCTGAGCAACAAAAAATGGCTGTCGTAATTTCACAACATAATTTTATTAGAAAGGTAGAGCACAAGCTTTGACCATGAGTACATTATCTGAATCAACCACTAAAACTAAATTAATCATTTCAGTAAATTTAAAGTGAATTGGGAGTGATATTATTAATGTGGAAGAACCACATGCTGTCTGGATGGGTGGCAGGGGTATGGGGATTTATACCGTTAAAACACAGTAATTGCTGTGTTTTAGTTTTTTTTTCATATATATGTTTTGTCTTTATTTTTCTGTATGTCTGTTCTTGTTTGTTAAATGAAAAATAAAAAAAAAACAAGTTGATCACAAAATCAGCACAATAAAACAATTAGCAAATGGCAGTATCTTGAAATGATCAGGAATACTTTACACTGTGTGATATTGGATGGCGCTTCCACCACAAAAATTAGGTGTGTGGAGTGTGGAATTCGAATGACTAAGCTATGGGCTGTTTGTGTGTGTGTGTGTGTGTGTGTGTGTGTTTATGTATATATATGTGTGTGTGTGTGTGTGTGTGTGTATTTTTGTGTGTGTGTGTGTGTGTGTGTGTGTGTGTGTGTGGATGTGCGTTTGTGTGTGCCTGTCCGTGTGTGTATG
>OMKY01250213.1:5071-17797 GCA_900302395.1 Bregmaceros cantori | reverse complement strand
TAGTGGAGATCCTCTGCTAAACATTAAGCTATCGATTTTTATTTTTTTTTCTATTGATTTTTATTTTCAAGTGACATTTTGCCCTCTTTTTCCATTTTTATTAATCGGATTGATAGGTAGATAGTAGCCTGGCAAGCCAGACCCAATGCATCGTCCACAAATTGCACATCGATAGACTCGAGGCGAGGTAACACGCTGCAGGGAATCCCGCGACGATTCTCACATCACTCTTTTCTTTATTTATCAATAATAATAAATACAGCAATAATAACGATGATAATGCCATACATTGTATAATGTAAATATCACAATAATCACAGATCAATTCACAAAACGACAACACAGGTTGATGGTCAACATGTTTTGATCGCTCTTAAATTTTGACCGCGGCAGGTTTTTTTTCACCCCGGGAATGAATGACACTGGGCATTTTCGGATGGATGTCGACATTTTGCATGTCTGATACCATTCAGTTCTTAGAATGCATGGTACGGCGGAGTGAACATGGAATGGAAAGTTGCTGTGCTGCGTGGCCAACTTCTCCCAGAGTCCGTTACCTCTCTCACTTTAATTCAACACACACTCGCATGCGTACACGATTCCTATCATGCATTGACTATAATACACTTGATTTAGTTCTCGTCCGATGTCGCTGCGATGTCGCTCGCAATGGAAATTAACAATAGACGTGACAGTCAGCCTCGTCTTCACTTCCTCGGTCAGCTCCTCGATCGTCACGCTACTGCGCTGTGATTGGATTGCCTGGTTTAAATACTTGTCACGCCTCCACGCCGTTTGTCCCACCTACTGCACGGTGACTGGATGACAACATTTGATTGACATGGTTTTTTTCAATGCTTTTCGCTGTTTTTCGAATGTCGCTGCACCAGACCCAATTCAGCGTCTAGCGATGTGCAATTCGTGGACGATGCATTGGGTCTGGCTTGTCAGGCTAGGTAGATAGGATATGATTACCGTAATTAATAGGATAAGTCAGAAACTTGGTTGAAGAGATTGGGGGTAGACATCGCAAAAAATTCTGCAAGCGAAGTAGAACTCGCGGCACTACAGACCCTTTGTATTTCATTTTTTTTTACTGAAAGTTACTTAATACTTTCGCTACTTGAGTAACTTTTTTGTGTAGTACTTTTTTACTTTTACTTGAGTAACTATTTGAATGACTACGTTTTACTTTTACTTGAGTAATTTTTTGCTTAGATAAAAATACTTTTACTTAAGTAATTTTATGTCTACTCTGCCCACATCTGCCCACAGGTGACTGGAGTAGTTGCCGACAAGGACGGTAAGGCCCATTACGCGCTTTCGGGAACCTGGGACGAGAAGATGGAGTTCTCCCGCATCACCCAGAGCAGTCGGGGGGGAGCCACCGAGAACGGAGAAGGAAAACAGAAGACCGTGTACCAGACGCTACAGGCCCGAAACATCTGGCACAAAAACCAGTTACCGTAAGTTCACCCACGTGCTCATGTTAGCAACGCTATTACAACTGTACGTCTTTACTGGACTGCCAGTCAGGGCTCCGAACCGGTTCAAGGAACGGAAACGATAACCGAAAACGAACGGAAATTTACTGAATTTTACGAGGAGCGGAAACGAAAAATTTTCTTCAACTGTTCTGGAACAGAAACGGAACATTATGAAATCCACAAAACTGGCTAAAAACGTTTTTTCTGTTCTCTATATATTTTAACACATCCTATGTCTAGGAGACTATTTCCGTCTACTTTCAGTGTCAGTCATCAAGCCCCATGTATCTGGGGCTCCATCTTGTGGACAGATGAGGAAGTGAATGTAATGGTGTTTTATACCCGGTTTTCACGTTTATACAGTTGCACTGAAATTTGAAACTCTATTATAAATATATTTTGTATGAACTATATAAAAAATGTCATATTTCACAAAATTAGGAACTTTAAGAACGAACGAAATGTTTGCGTTCCGAACCAGTTCAGGACCGATATTTTGGTCTGGGAACGGTTCCGAGAATGAAAACGTTAAAGATAGGCCTGGCTGAACATTTGAAAAATAATTTTGTTTTCAAGCCCTGCTGCCAGTTTTGCTATTATTAGGTGGGTAATCAGATTAATTATCACAAAGTAGTATGTAAAATTAAAATTGTTATTAGGCCTACCAAGCTACAAGCCTGGCGAGCCAGAACCAACAAAGCATCCATGCATTGCACGTGTTTATAGCGATCATTGGGTCTGGTAAAACCAGGCTCGAAAAACATGTGGAAAAATGTCCATTAAATCGTGTTATCCAATCACAGCGCAGTAGGTGGGACAAGCTGCATGGAGGCGTGACAACCAAACTCCGCCCATGTCTCATGTCACTCATAACAAACTCTGCCCAGGTCTCGATTTGAATAATTTGATTGGTCCGCCCGTATACGGGCGACGTCTGTCTGATTTGCTCAGACCCAATGTAACGTGTAACAGCGTGCGATGCGTGGACGATTCGTTGGTTCTGGCTCGCCAGGCTACCAAGTGTATACTGAATACAACTGTATACTATAAAATTACTTTCTCAAATGCTTTTTCAAGTCAAATTCATTGTCTTTGAGGTTTAATGGCAGATTCAGTGTGGCACCTAATATTCATAGTGGATAATTAAATTATCCTTTATTGCTAAATCACCTTTTTTGCTAAATCATCTATTTAAAAATCTATTAATGTATACGCTATTATTTTATTTATACCCTATTGGTTTATACTCCACTGACATGACTACCATAATTCTATGGGAGATTAAATGTTGTTGGCTGAGGCTGCTGCACACTGTAAGAAATTACTGTTTTTAATGAGCGCGTGTTCCCCTTGCGTTCGTTCGTCGACGAATTTTGCATCTAGCCTTGACTACGTGCCTTATCTGGGCTGCTGCTGCCACCTGTTGGTCATCATTCATATCCCCCGCCCTCACGGAATCACTTCCTAAGAAGGGGTCATGGGGAGGCTCGGAAAATAATTCCAGTGACTTCTGTCGATTTTCAATGAATTTCATTTTTCTGTGGTAGTAGATTTAAAACTATTATCACGTTGATTATAGCAGAACTGCTAATTTGCACCCAATGACCCTGCGTAAAAACGGTGCATTCGTCACATGACACCTCATTGAACAGCATACTTTTTACAGCAATAGGAAACAAAGTTCACACTGTGCATTGAACAGCTAACAACTTCAGTTATTTTTCTGCCATAGCAGGGCACATGAGGCTACTGATGTGCAGTTTCTGTCCATTGAGGACGTAGCTTGCTGTGCACAACCTCTTATTCTGTCATTCTACCTCTGTGCCTTCCTTGTATCATTTAAATCTCTTCAGCTCAAAAATATATTTATTTTTTCCCAGAAATAATTCAGCTATACAGTTGTTAAGATAAGGTAAGATACGCTATTTCGTCGCACATACATACATACATGTACAGTGAAATTCTTCCTCCGCATTTAACCCATCCCTGATGAGCGGTGGGCAGCTGCGGCGCAGCGCCCGGTGGATCCAACTCCAGATTCCGAGCCAGTACCTTGGCCGGGGGCACTGACTGGAGCAGGTTAACTAGAACATGTTTTTGTTGGTGGGGGAAACCAGAGTGCCCGGAGAAATCCCACGCAGTCACGGCGAGAACATGTAAGCTCCACACAGAAAGGACCCGGTCCTATTGCTGTAATATTATATAAGAGCAATTTGGTTGTAAGTGAATTATATAGGCTTTTGTTGAATTCGATCTTTGCACATTTTACAGTGTCCGTACTATAGTTTGATTGGATGGTATGAAGCAAGTTCAAGTCTTTAGTCTTCATGGCAAGTCAAGTCAACTCCAAGTCAAGTCATCTTTAATATGCTGTAATTTTAGCTCCAGAATCAGATTTTTAATAAAGTAGCAAAAAGGTTAAAATCCGAAAAATCGATTCTTGAGCTAAAATTCCAGCATGTTAACGATGACTTGACTTGGAGTTGACTTGGGACTTGACTTAGCCAAGAAGGCTTGAACGAGGGACTTGGTTGCATCTCCGGTATGAAGTTCTGAAAAGTAAATGGTATGTAAAATACATCATTATGATTGCTGTATTATCCACAGCGAGGGGGCAGAGACCATGTACTTCTTCACGGAGCTGGCAATGACCCTCAACGAGCCAGAGGAGGGCGTGGCTCCCACAGACAGCCGGCTGCGTCCGGACCAGCGGCTGATGGAAGCCGGCCGCTGGGACGAGGCCAACACGGAGAAACAGAGACTCGAGGAGAAGCAGCGCAGTGTCCGCAGGGAGAGGGAGAGGGAGGCGGCCAACCAGCGCTCCAACAGCCAATCAGAAGAAGGTCTGTCCTGAATCGAATGATTGAATGACTGGCATTGAATTTTATAATTATATAATTTATAATTCCATATATTATGAGAAATTAGACAGCGCCGACTGCTGCTGCTTGCTGTTGAGTGCACTATATGGGGAGTAGGGGATAGGGAGCGATTTTGGTCACAGCCAGCGATGGGTGGATTTGTCCCAGGTTCGGTGTGTTAATGATCTAAGGTGCTTCAATGCAGTACTCTGGTTCTCCGTTATTCACTTAGATGCATCACTACGTATCAATTCAATTATTATTACACAATTGTTGAATTATATGACACAAACGCATAAATCATGAATGTGCGCAACCGTTCCATTTTCTCATTCTTGGAATTACTAGTAGAAGCAGCCAGACAATTGAAGAACATGCGACCACTGTGAGTAACTTGAAGTCGGATTTTGACTGTATCTCTATCAATATTTATTTAAAACGGTGAACGAAGCGAGAGGGCTGATGTGTAACTAGTCACAGACCAACATCTAGTGGTCGGATTTTGAACTGGTGTGCGTTTTGTGTGGACTCCGCCCAGTGTTTCGCGCATAAATCCGTCCAAGTCTTTGTAAACGACCGTCGATGTTGTCTTATATCCGACCATTGCTATTATTTGCTATATGTCTGCGATTGTGAGCACAAACACTTATGTGCGGTGCTTTTGTCTCCTACAAGCTGTCGATGAGGATTCTTACAATGACCACTCCCTGAAAAGCAAGTATTCCTACAAATATATTTTGCCTGCACATCTTTTGTGAATGTCTGAGTATGTTTCCTAGTAATCGTAGTTGTGACTAATAATTCCATATTGTCTGGAGATGCCCTAGATCCCCATGGCAGCTGTGGTAAATATTGGGGTCTACTACTTGCGGGTACATCAAAAATCTCTGTTCTGCTACACATCAAAGGCATAATCTACAGCATGTATATACTTCTAGCAGGGCTCTGAACTGGTTCAAGGAACGAAAACGAAAACCGAAAACTAACGGAAATGTACTGAATTTTACAAGGAGCGGAAACGGAAACGAAAAAAGATTTCTTCAACTGTTCCGGAACAGAAACTCAACATTATGAAAGCCACAAAACCGGTTAAAAACGTTTTCTTTCTGTTCTGTATATATTTTAACATATTCTATGTCTGGGAGACTATTTCCGTCCACTTTCACTGTCAGTTATCAAGCCCCATGCATCTGGGGCTCCATCTTGTGGACAGACGAGGAAGCGAATGTAATGGCGTTTTAAACTCTGTTTTCATGTTAATACAGTTGCTCTGAAGTTTGAAAGTCCACCAAATATATTGTGTATAAACTATATAAAAAACGTTATATACAAAATTAGGAACTATAAGAACGAACGAAATGTTTGTGTTCCGAACGGGTTCAGGACCGATATTTTGGTGGCGGAACAGTTCCGAGAACGAAAACGTTAAAGATAGGCCTGGCTGAACCGTTCAGAACGGAACGTTTGAAAAATAATTTTGTTTTCAAGCCCTGACTTCTAGTAATGCCATATGCCGTCAAATGCATTTTGCAGTTTGAGAAACCTTATTGAAACATTCCAAACCACATCATGCAATGCCTGGCAAATCATTTTCATGCGATCATGCGATGTCTGGCAATCACCTCTCTAAAACTAATATCAAAACTAGATGCACCCGGAGAGTGCAAACCTCCGCCAAGGTCATGGGGTCACTGGCGCTGAAACATCTAGTTCTAGACGGTCTGGAATCCTATACCCACAATGTAACTTACAATGATGTAAATGCACCCAAATTTAATCACTTGTTCCGTTTGTCATATCCAACAACTCTACAAAATGTCATCCAGATCTGTGCATGACTTTTTCAGTTATCCTGCTGACAGACAAAAAAATTACCCTCTAGATGGTTCAGCCCAGCCTGGCGAGCCAGAATCAACGCATCGTCCATGCATCGCACATCGCTGGATGGTACATTGGGACTGGGAAAATCGGGCTTTGCCTGTATACGGGGGCGGACCAATCAAATTGTTCGAAATGATTTGATGTTTTTCGACCCTGGTTTTACCAGACCCAATGATCACTCTAATCGTGTGCGATGCGTGGTCGATTCGCTGGTTCTGGTTCGCCAGGCTAGGTTCACCCATGTTGGCGCACATCCCGCTGCATATGGGGATAGTGAAATATGGTGACTAAGCCACAGGCACAAGTGTATGGGTCTGGGTGATGCGGTCTTAATGATTCCACCGCCAGCCAGCCTAGATTTTTTTTTAAAAATGTATATCCGTATGTCTGCAGGTGGCGTCCACGACACCCACAAGGCGCGGTGGTTTGAGCGGGTACAGGACTCTGTGACGGGGGAGATGGTGCACATCTACAAGGGAGGCTACTGGGAGGCTAAGGACACATCGACCTGGGAAGGCTGTATGGACATCTTCTAGAACCTTCCTTTAGGACATCATCGCTGCCACGGCGTGGAGGAGGCAGTTAGCTTTCAAAGCCACTTGTGTGGAAACGCCTCGGTGTGCGTCTTGGTTTGTCCACTATTCTCCTCTACAGATTCTCTCGGCAAACTCTTGATTGCCTTTTCTCGTTGCATACATTTTTTTTGTAATGCCCACCCACTTGCTTAAAGTTGCAGTAGCTGATTAATTCAACGTTTCTGTATTACCATCAAGCAGGGTAGAACATTTTGTATTTGTAGGCGACGTTTTGATTGGTCGACTTGCTGATTGACGCGGGGAAATGGCCAATCGCAATGAAATAGGGGTGTTGCATCTCAGCATCACTCCTCAGCAGTAAAATTGGACATTTCCTCTGAGGTAAGTGAACCAGTTAACTCTTGGCCTGCCATGATATTTGTAATATAGAACAAGTTGTAAACAAAATATTGCCAGAGAATTGAGGTCTTCTTTTACAAGCTGTTGGGTTTTGACAAAATATTCTGTGCATCTGAAACGTAACAAATTCTAACCATAATCTTCCACGCACTATTAATTAAAAGTGAAGTTTCTTTTATCAACAATACATACATGACTAGCAAAAAGAATCTACTGCACTTCTAACCCTTAGCAAATACTTGGACAGAGTAGAGAATCCAACAAATGACACCTTCTTCTAAATACCGGGTAATTGGAATGAGACGTCTCGTGGTGTTGACTACATTTTCCATTGTAAAAATGGCATCTTTGACAATGTTGTTTCTGTTCTGTAGAAGTACTTTGTACTGAATGAGTTGATGGGCAACTATTGTTTTCAACTTGATCCCTATTTTTTATTAAATATATAAATATTATAATGTCTACATTATGATATAAATAATTGTATTAAAATTTTAATATATCAATATTACAATATTTACATAAAAGTGAAGGCATTTTCGTGTTGATTAATAATATGTACGAGTATTTCGATATTTACACAGGTCCCTACTCGATGCAATGAAAACATTGAATGGTTCCTCACTTGGAAAAACTAATTGAAGGTGCAGTAGCTGATTTAATAGAAAAATGTTTATACGATGAGAATCCGACCCGTTGGGTGGTTTGTTGGCGATGTGATTGGTTGACTACGGATTGAACGTAGGAGTAGCCAATCACAATGACATGTTAGATCTTTTTTCTTTTTTCAGTTATTTTTTCATTCTTTATTGAGAGTGACAGGATTAAATCGGGAACTGGGATGACGAGTTGGGAAGGGGAGGTGGGGGGATTGCAGAAAAGCTGGCGAGGGTA
This sequence comes from Bregmaceros cantori, assembly GCA_900302395.1. NCBI lineage: Eukaryota > Metazoa > Chordata > Actinopteri > Gadiformes > Bregmacerotidae > Bregmaceros > Bregmaceros cantori. The sequence goes on along the minus strand of OMKY01250213.1, from coordinate 9,739 downwards.
TGCGAACCAGCGGCGCCGCTCGGCCTGGGGGACGCGCTCTATAACCACTCTGCCACCGTGCGCCCCCCGGATTTAAATCTTAATTTACCATTCTCATATATAAAAGTCAGTTACTGCACCTTTAATCTATTGTCATTTCCAGACACTTCTTCGGTGGACTGAAATAACCAAACAAAAAAATCTAGAGATCTGAGCTGCTGTGACAAAGTGCCATTAAAAAGTAATAGTAATATCCCTACTGCGGTAATCGACCAGGGTGAGGAATGGGGTCGATATGATAAAATTGGGACCAAGTTGTAAAATGGCACACTGCCCTTTTTTAAAGGATTCCACTGCTCATGTTAAAAAGTGTTGGTGGGAGGATAATCCTGGATCTGAACTTTAACCTTTGACCTCCCAGGGCTTTTTAAACTGTCATCTTGGAGGTAGAGCTGCAACAAACCATTTAATCAGCCAGTCATTACTCTGTCTTTTAGTGTCATGGAGTTTTAAAATTCATTCTCCAGGCGCTGGAAAAAGCATAGAAAATAGTGGGCCCTGAAAAGGTAATGCAAAAAGTGGAGACAGGTTCTGGTTCATAGTTAATGACTAGTGGTGCAACATTGTATTAAACATTGACTAAACGGTTGGAAACTTGGGTCGTCTATAGATTTATGATTGCCAAGAAATTGAGTTATTCACTGTCATTCGATTAACGGAATGCATTCAATAACAATTCAATAACATTGTTAGTTTCAGCCCCACTAAACGCACATTTAACTGCAGGGGATAGACGAGTTTACCCGCGAAATACTGGTGGGAGTCATTTTGTCCTGCCGTTCTTAAGGTCACTTCCGGTGCCTTATTGTTGCCTATGCCAACTCTGGTACTGGACCGAAGTCTGAGCACACAAAACGCACGCCAGTTCAAAATCCGACCAGTAGGTGTCGCTCTGTGACCAGTTACACATCACACCACTCACTCCGTTCATAGTTTTGTATAAATATTGATGAAATACAGTCAAAATCCGACTTAAAGTTATTCACCGAGTGGTCACATGTTCTTCTGGACCAATAGGCAGGCTGCTTCTACTAGTTATTTCAAAAGGAATGAGAAAATGAACGAGTTGCACTGATTATTAAATCATGCGTTTGTGGGTCACACATCCGCACGAGAGCATTTGGGTGATGAATAGCACACTGCAAGTTACCACCATCCGTTAAATAACCCTGTAGGTGTGTGTTCCCCCCCGAATATACATGTTGAAAATAGCCAAAAACACAGCGAACTAAATGACACCGGATGCGACGTTCAGACACCGGCAGTCCCCCCCGTGTTGGGAAAATTTACTTTGTGGTGGGAGGCTGTTGCCAGGTTAGCGCTTTGCCTCAAATAGGATTAAATCAAAGTTTGCTGGACCCGGGAAGTTGCATGGTGTCACAGAAAGGTCATTGAAACTTACTAGTGGAAAAAGTGTCCAAATCCTGACTATAGTAGTATCCTCATGTACTTGTTTTCATAGGGGAAATTATAATTAGTTATAATCGTGATTTTGAGAATCGGAGAATGCACCTGAACCTGTGCAAATTGCTTAATTTTGTAGAACCATTAACTGGTTGTTTGAATAAAATGTTGCAGCTCTGCCGGAAAGCTTTTAAGTCACGAGAAATGCTGTAAGATGTCAAAACAGTCTGTGGAAATATATTGTTGCTGTAACTGCCTTAATTTAAGATGCTTATTTAGATTTAGTGTACAAAAAAAACTGCTTTTTGAACACATCTCCCAAATGGATAGCAAGCACACGTGGATACACACACACACACACACATATACATATACAGACCTACTTCGTCAGCATTCAGCAGAGAACGGTAGCACACTGCGACGGACAAGAATACTGAAATACTTGGAAAGTTGCTTTGAAAGTAAACACATCTCTTTATAGTTAAGGTTTAATCAACTGCCGTTGACGGGACAGCCTTGCTACGTATCTCTTCTTTCCCTCTCCCGAAGCGCACTTCTTTTTTTTTTTTTTTTTTTTGAGAAAGATGTTCTTTATGCTGTTGGAAAAACTAAACACATTAAGTTGACACATCAGTACTCCCCGTGCCCCCCTCCCTACCTATACTACCTATTGCAACGTTAATTTTCCCCTGAAAAATTGCAAGTCGCACCCCTCACTGACTAGTCGTTCTTGCGGAAAGCGAGGGGCAAGCGCTTCGTTTGTATTAATTACAATCTTGGCAAATTTCTCGTTCGCTATGGAAACATTTTGGGGCGTGAATGCCCAATATGTGAAGAATTATCACGTTAACAGAAAGTGATTAAAAGTCTACATCGAGCCAGCACAAAGCACAATGCTGTACGACGCCTCATTTTAAGCAAATTTGTAGCATGCCGTTGTGTGTCCTGTTGAGCCCCCAGCGATTTGTTCAGCAACTGTTCAGGCAATGCATTGGAACACATGCGTTGAATGCTGCACATAAGTACAGAAGTATTCTGCCCTGCTCCTCCCTTGAAGCATTTATTCAGTGCAGCATTCACTTATTAGAGGTGCAACGATTCGTTGATTTAATCAATGACTAGGAATTTACCGGCAATTCATTCAGTAATATAATAATCAGAGAAATGTAATAATTGTTATTGTCAATTGTTTTGCTGACACCACTACCTATTGTTCTACCCAAAGTTGATATTACTTAGTATTTCTGAAGATCCAAAATGTGATTAATATTAATCAGCATTGATAATATACAATATGTAGAAAACCATCAAATCAATTCATTGTAATGAGTTTGTGTCGGCAGTATGAAATGTAGTTGTCGTACATTTGTACGCTAACGTGAACCAAATGTATTTCAAGTTGACGAGATTAATTTCCGTGTCGCTGTGAATCTCTTGGATTTCGTTTTTTTTAAAGGAAAAATATCCAACAGTCGACAAACAGTCGTTAAAATAATAGACTATTAAGATAACTGTTAGTCAAGCAACAGAAGCCGATCGTCTTGCACCTATTCCATATACATTTTCGTCCGATTCCTTAATGTGAAATGCTGTGATATTTAACATAGCATTGCGGTATAGGATGAAGTTTAAGTCGGTGCAAAACCGTACTCTGTGTTTATTCGGAATGCCGCCATGTTTCTGACTCAGCGTGGCAACAACTTGCTCAAGTCAACTTGATGTAGGACTGCACGTTTTTGATTTGAAAAGTCGGTACAGCAGAATCGACTGTCCCAACTGGAACTGCATGAACGCAGAGACACCGGAAGTAAGAATGATAATTGGCCTTCTACTTTTTTTTTCTGACGGGTGTCGAGTTATCGCTATAAAATTGTGAACAAAGCCGAAAAAAGGCAAATCATTTTGTGTGTGTGTGTTTTTTTTTTAAAACTCCCCACAAATGTACAACCCATGCACCTAGCAAATGGAGCGCACAACTGGACTTTGATGCTGTGGAGAATATAATCTCAAGCTTGTATACGGTGCTTTTTTTCTATCTCCATTTGTGTCTCTGCAGAGGTTGCAGCTCTCCCGTTAATTTTCATTGTGTCACGCTCGGTCTTTGAGTCTCCCTCCGTCGTCACTCTCTGTGTTCCTCCATTTCTGTATGTTGTTGCTGCCTGTCTGGGCTTCCAAGTAGGCTTGGGCGGTATAATATAAGTATTACCAAATACTGGGGCCTCCAAGGTTTCGATTTCAACACCGTAATACCATCCTTATTGATATATTTTAAAAATAGTAATAAGCCACTTCCACACACCCCTTTTGAGCACTTTGTCAAATGTTTCGTTTTTCCCCTCACTATCATTCTACCTCTCAGCTCGACTATCTGCCTTTCTCGCTTATCCACAGCCAATGATTTGAATCCTTTTTAATCTCTAAGGGAGGTGATTGATTCAGCTCGATTGAATGAAACATTCACCTATGGGTGTTATACTGTAGTAGAATGTTTAAATCACAAGGTTTTTTTAAATTATTAAGGTATTGCTGTATGCCAGGGTATTTTCAACGAATGGTATGCAAATTTTAATATCGCCCAAGCTTAACTTGGCTTTCAAAGCATTGCCGGTGGATTCATATATGTGCATATATGTGTGTGTCCTTACAGTGGCGGGTTTGGGGTGCCTTAGTAGTGTCTTTTCAGTTTTTTTTAAGCCAGCAAGTATAATGGTGGTGCAATCTGTTGTGTGTATGGGCGTGTCAAAATATAAATACATCATTGAGAGGATTAAGACGGAACTGTAAGTGTTTAGACTTAAGAAGCCCTGCGATAATACAATGTTTTTTTTTTTTTAAATCAAGGTAAATTAAAAAAAAATCTGTCTGGCATACTGTATGCTAAGTGTGTGTGTGTGTGTGTGTGTGTGTGTCGTTCATACATATGCAAAGATGTGCATTTTTGGACACCAAAAAATACCAACTGTGTGTATGTTGCTTTGTGTGTTTTAAGATGTAAGTTAGCTTTGTTTAAGTAAGTGTACTTAATGAAATGTGTGAATATATATAATATATTATATATATATATATATATAATATATATATATATATATATATATATATATATATATATATATATATATATATATATATATATATATATATATATATATATATATATATATATATATATATATATATATATATATATATATATATATATATATATATATATATAATGCCTGAACT
>OMKY01250210.1:0-20695 GCA_900302395.1 Bregmaceros cantori | reverse complement strand
CGCCCTAATTATTTTAATAGTTAATTAGATGGTTACTGAAACGATTAGAAAAAAGATGTTATTTACAAATATGAAAAATATTCCCATCAACACATACAAAAGATTAATAGTTAATTCAAAATATAGTCAATTATGGTTCTTGTTAAACAACAATGTACAAGAATTAAGTTACTTACACTGACTTAAACGTATTACAATTGATTTATACTACTTTGATTACTTTCTTGTTATTCAAGTTTTCCTTTAAAAATTCCCGGGTTTGTGTTTAATCAATTGTATTTTCAGAAATTATACATTAAGCTCAATTTAATTTTTGAACTGCCAACAATAACAATGATTAAGTTCCTTGGTTATCGATTATTTGTTGATAACCAATTTGTCAACAATTAGTCGACCAATGACAATGTGTGTCCAAACTTTTGGTCCGCACTGTACATGCTGGTCAACTACAGATACGTCAACAAGAATAGGTCGATGACGTCATATTCAGACACTCACAAAGTGAATGTCATCACAGGGACATGAAGGGCAGAGGGTGGGAGACATTGCAGAAAAGACGGACAGGGGATTTGAATCTGCGGCACTGCTCGACCTATGGTCTGGGGGACGCTCTCTCTACCCGCTCGGCTGCCGCGCGTCCCCATATTATTATTATTTTTTAATTTTTAAAATATTGTACATTATTTAATATTCTATAAGAGTAGTGCTGTGGATTTTATATCAGTCCTAGAGTTAATAGAGAATATGGCTTAGCTTAACATCTTGGTGTTGGATTAATTAAGGATTACTTTATTAATTAAGATTATCTTGAGTAATCTGATATCCATCATCTAATAGGGGATTTAGGGGATTACTGTTGTGGTTTCAGGCTTGATGAGTTGGAGAGTTGCAGTGACGCTGGTGAGAAATTTTATTTAAGTTTCTTTTTCTAAAATAAAATATAAATCTAAAAGTACCTACTAAACCAATCCATCTCACTTTTTTGTACTGCAGCCATTCGGCAGGAGGCACACTTTAAAGTCCATTCATACCCTCCGTAAAATACGGATACGGATAAAATTCGCCCGTTCGTAGCACTTCATACCCTCCGTGAGAAATGTCCATCTCTGGGTGTACCCAGCTCGCCCACTACGGGGCAGTGCAGGCTTGGTAATTCCCTGCCCTTGAACAGCCCAGAGGCAATTTTGGTTGTGAATTGGCGCTAGAAAAAAAAGTTGAGTTGGGAAAATGGTCTCAGTAGAATAGAGAATGTGTTTTGATGCGTGATGTACACAAAACAGCGTACGTGCACACACATGTGTAGACTTTTGCCTCTATACTGACACCAAGATTCCCGGTGGTAATAGGTGGTATTGCTTCGTTTTCATCTGTAGCTACGGACAGAATAAGCACCCGTGCTATGGGGCAAAAACGGGTGAAATCACATCCGGGACCGGATGAAACGGCTCCGTATCCATATCCGTAGCTTACGGAGGGTATGAATGGGCCTTAATTAAAAGGCCTATTCTGTTTTTATTCCTTTATACTGATGCTTGTTAAGAACTGCTCTCGTTGCACTTCTACAATGACAATGCAGAGTTGCGTTCAGTGAACCTTCTATGTCTGTACCTCCAGGCTGTGGCCAGGGTGTGTGAGTCGACACGTCGGCTGGAGCTCCTGAAGGCATCCCTGGAGCGGTTTCCAGAGGAACCTGCCGAACAGACTCCTCGGCCGCGGTTGGCTTCTCCTCTCCACATGCCCCTGCACACGTCCCCTTCCACACTGCTCTCAAAGCCTGCCTGCTTGACCGGTAAACATTGGATCATAGTGTTTGCTTGCAACAGCTGTGGAAATGCAGAAGATTGAAGTCGTTCAATCATGTGATACCCCTCCCAATTAACACATGACTTCACAACTCTTTGCTGTGGCCGCCATTCAGCATGTACAGCAGGGGGAAAGGGGGAGAAAAAGCGGTGGCAGGTGATACCTGTCTACGTTTGTTCTATTGATGCCTGCCAGACTGGGGTGTGTGATTGGCCGGCCACGTTGTGTCACCCCTTCCGAGTGGGACCAATCAGCGACCAGCAAATGTGGCCACCGACGGCCACATTCCAGAACCACGTCTGAAATCGGTCCTGAAACCTGGCATGGCCTGGCCGATTTGCCCTCCTGGAGAAGCGATTTTCCGGATGGATGTGAATGTGAACTGGGCCGTGCTGGCCTTAAGTAGGCCAGTGGAAAAGGGGCTTATGTGTATTTGCCAGTAATAATATGGGCAGTTGGATTTTGTATTAACTGGTCCAGGCCAAAATACAGATAGTTACATGCAACTCATACTTGGATATGGGATTGGGAAAACTAGGTTCACAATGGATGTCATGCTCTGGATGTATATACTGTATTCCACAGGGAACCTTGAAATTCATCTTCTGGGCTGTGAAGATCTGTTGGAGTCTGTCACTGATAGTGAAGCACTTTCCTCTGATGGTAAGCCCTATACTGTCACCACACACTAGTCACTACGCCCGCCATCGGCGCCGACTTTTGTTTATTGCCTGCCAACATTTTGCAACACCAAAGAAAAGCAGCAAAATATATGACATTCAACATATGTAACACAACGTGTGTGTCTGTGTATGTGTGTGAGAGAGAGAGAGGTAGAGAGATTGGGAGAGAGAGGTAGATAGAGAGATGTAGAGAGAGCCCGAGGGGAGAGAGAGAGAGAGCGAGAGGGAGATAGAGAAAGGGAGAGACCGAGAGAGAGAGAGAGAGGGAGAGAGAGAGAGAGAGTGCTCGAGAGAGGGTGAAAGAGAGAGAGATACGTATGACACCAACATATAAACGGGTGTCGCTAGAGGCCAAGTTAATGTAACGAGTAGCGAATTGCTGACATCTCAATAAAAAGTATTTTTTTCCACCTCAGATTTACTCAAGTAAAAGTAGAAAGTAACATGTACTCCAAAAGTTAAAAAACTACACACAAAAATTGTAACGGAGTAAATGTAATGCGTGACGGCCCATCTCTGGTGCCCAGGCTCCGGAGCACCCACGAAGTACTTTTAGTGCAAGCAGTATGTGTGGCAAGCCATTTTCACATGGAAACGTCTCATTGACCACCCCGTGCACTAACCAGGTAAGGAACTTTCCATTCATCTATCTGTAGGTGTTGGTGAGTACGATCTTGTTGCTTGGCACAGGCACGGGATTTGCGGCCACGCGGCGTGGCATCACTACGGAGAACGGGGATTGTTCACCCGTTAATAATAATGAAGCATGACTATTATATGTTACTTACAGGCTACAGAAACGCACCAAAATGTTATCAACGCACAATGCTATCACAGCTATCCTGGTGACAAACCAACGTGACCAAAAACATAACCTGATCCGCGGCTACACCCCCGGCGCAGGTAATAATGATATCAGTAGCCAGTTTAATCCTCACTTGTTGGTCTTTAGTTGAGGTGAGTGCTGAGCTGAAGCTGGATGGACGCCTGGTGGGACGGACACCCTGGGCTACTCCTGGCAGGCAGACCTGGGACCAGACATTCTGCTGCAAACTGGAGCGGGTGAGTCTATTCACTATGGAAAATGCTGTTGTGGAACTATTATATCAATGTTATCCACGGCTTTGAACCAATATTTTTTCTCAATCGCTTCTGTAGAGGAATTTTCTTTAGCATGTTTTTTTTAAAAAATGTCAGTCAGGATCAGGGCTCCGAACCGGTTCAAGGAACGAAAACGAAAACCGAAAACGAACAGAATTTTACAGAATTTTATAAGGAACGGAAACGGAAACGAAAAAACATTTCTTCAACTGTTCAGGAACAGAAACAGAACATTATGAAATTCACAAAACCGGTTAAAAACGTTTTTTTTTTTTTCTGTTCTCTATATGTTCTAACATATCCTATGTCTAGGAGACTATTTCCGTCCACTTCTACTGTCGGTCATCAAGCACCATGTATCTGGAGCTCCATCTTGTGGACAGATGAGGAAGTGAATGTAATGGCGTTTTAAACCCGGTTTTCACGTTAATACAGTTGCACTGAAGTTTGAAAGTCCACCAAATATATTTTGTATGAACTATATAAAAAATGTAATATTTCACTAAATTAGGAACTTTAAGAACGAAAGAAATGTTTGCGTTCTGAACTGGTTCAGGACCGATATTTTGGTGGCGGAACGGTTCCGAGAACGAAAACGTTAAAGATAGGCCTGGCTGAACCGTTCAGAACGGAACGAAAAATAATTTTGTTTTCAAGCCCTGGTCAGGATATTTAATTTTAATTTAACCACCAAGACAGAATGAGGTTCTGTCTATCTATTGCTTCATGCAGGTTGAATACTAAGGCCCCGAGCTGTGGAATGGGGGCTGTTTATATACTGTGGTCTAGAGAGTGACATGTGTGACAGGTGTGACAAAGGCATTAAGGTGTGGTCTTGGTTCCCGGCTCTGTTCTCCGCAGGAGGGTGAAATATAGAATCCTGACATTAACATGCTATCTCCTGGCAGGCTGAAACATCCTGCCTGCTCTCCACAGGAGAGCTCTAGGTGTAGGCAAAACCATTTGGTATGCAAGATCATGTTTGTTGTCAGCCAAGAAGGAAGGACCCAACGGGTGTTGTATTGTTACAACATATTTTTCCTCCACAGCTTCGTTCCGAACAGAAACGGGATTATAACGTTTCCGGTTATGAGTTCCACTTATAAATTGATGTTCCCGAACCGGTTAGAACCAAAAAAATATTGTTCCCGGAGCGGTTAATTTCGTTTCTGTCAGCTTTTTAAATGCTATATAATATATATCGGGGTGAAGCCCCATGACTCGTACAGAGACTCACTGCTGCCCACTGGTAGCGATCTACAGCCAAGGTCTCGTTGCGTGTAGGGGTGAACCCACAACGACACGCTGCAGAGAGTCCTGCCACGATTCATACTTCACTGCTGCATCATAGATTTTATAAATACTCTTGTTTTATTTTTGAAGTTATCTCAAAGTGCACTCCTTTGAGGAACGAAATAATAACGTTTCCGGTTTCGTTTCTGTTCGCTGGAAAATACAAAAAGTTCCCGGTTTTCGTTTTTGTTCCTTGAACCGGTTCAAAGCCCTGATTTTAACCCTAAAAAATCTAGTCAATCTGAGGTTCACATCACACAATTTGAAACCCAGTCCAGTATGGCCTGACAGATAGAAGGGTTTAACTTCCACATGCCTTAGCTTAATATACTGGTTTAAGAGCTAAGGACAGTAGTACCGTTCGACAGATCCTCAGCGGTGTTGGTTTTGACAGTGGTATGACCAGACCTTATATGCACAAAATTCACAAGACATCAAAGGTTAGCCAAGAAGTAGACCTTGCTCCTACACTGCCACTAGTGGTCCAAGGATGTATTTTTATATTAACAGTGGGGCAGAGATGAAGAGAACTTCTGGTGTCAGTCACTGAACAATTTTTGACCGACTATCTGTCTATTCAGTGGGACATTACGGCCACCATGATATTACCAAGGCCACTTTGCTCCAATACCCTACGCCATTTTTCCCATTTTATTGAAAGGGTTAGTGAATAGTGGGATGAGAGAGCCCGGGGGAAGACCTTGCAGAAATGTTGGCAAGGCACGCAATTTATTGCCCGTAAAATCGCCTATATCACCGTTTACTAACGTAATCTTCCATTTATCCGGGGGGTCAGATCGCGAGGGCAGCAGCTCGAGCAGGCAAGCACAGAACTCCTTTCCCTGGCCACTTCAGCACTTCCAGTTGACCCCTGAGCCGTAATTTCTCCAGTGTGTCCTGGTCTTCCCCTGGGAAGATCGGCAAGTCCTCATTGCTTTAGTCAGCTCTGACGTTCTCCTTGCTCCGCTCCGGTTCACAAGCACTCAAACAAACAAACAAACAAAAATATGCTATGGGGCGTTTTCACTATTATGCACTTTTACAGCGATGCATGAGTTATGCAGTGTCTTAAAGTAAAACATCAGCAAAAACCCATACTGAAATATGTTCTTCCGTAATCCTTTTCCACACAGCTGTACTTTCTTGTTAGCTATGGACCCAAATGGGTGAACATACAAGCAAATAATCACTTATTCATTTGTCCTATTTGAATGAATGAATGAAATGTATTTAACGACAGACAGTACAGAGCCATTAGTCATCCCAGCATGTCACACAGCAATAGAGACGATATACATTGCAACATGGTACATGGGATGTGAAGAAATGGTTATACACAGGATTAGCAAATTGCTAAATTACACCCGGATGTTGGCAAGCACCCCCGTGGGCGGCTCGTTGATTAAGAGTTCTTGTGGGGCACAGCGCATGCGTGGCGGGAATGTTCTTAGCTTCCGGTGGGAGCTCGATCGAGACATTCAAGCCTAGGGTGTGTTGGTGGGTGGTGATTAGGCTCGAACCGGTAAGTGTTTTCGTAGGAGAGCAAGAGCGAGTGCAGAAGATTTTTTTCTCGAACTCGCCATAAGCGCGGCGGTGGGACTGAAAGTTCTTTGGTCACTTCGTTGATGCTTTTGATGGTGTCAGAGTCTTTAGTGAAGATGCTGTCGATTTAAATCGTGAGTTAAGACTAACGTTTGGTCAAATGCAGTGATGTTTAGTTGCTTCTATCTTCACGCATGTTTGGGGCTAAGATATGTGTGTGTGTGTGTGTGTTGGGGGTTCCAGGCACGTGAACTGGAAGTTGCAGTGTTCTGGAGGGACCAGCGGGGGCTGTGTGCCGTCCGCTTCCTCCGCCTGGGGGAGTGGACAGACAAAGATGACCAATCGCAGAGCTTCAGGCTGGACCCACAAGGTGTACTGTATGCCAAGGTATGCCCGGGTTTTTTACCTGATCTGTTGTTCGTACACTTGTTCGTACAAGATAAGTCTACTACCGGAGGATGCCCCAATCGATGTGCTCCATTTCTAGAAGGAGAACAACGTGCACTGTAAATTGTTGTTAAATTTCGGGCAATTAAAGTAGCTGTTGTTGTGTTGGCAGCCACTACTGCACTAGAGCTCAGCGGCATCTATCTAGCTAACCTCCCATGAACAGAGCCAAGTGACGTGACAAGAGAACATGTCACATCATACATGACATTTTTTCCATCTTGGTGGTGGAGCAGGGGAAGGGGGTGGGAAGCAAAACAAGCAGTACATGGTTTAGGAGCAGGTAGAATTCATAGGGCATGTCGAAGCTGTCCGGCCAATCACTAGGGGAGAGAGTTAATCAGGTCAGGGGATGCACCTGGATCAATCAGGAATGAATGAAGGGGAGGGCAGCAAGCTTCTTATCTATCATGGCCTGCCAGAAATGACGTTAGTGTGTAGATAGATAGATAGATAGATAGATAGATAGACATTTGATGGATTGATTGATGTGTTTGTACTCATGTCCTTGTGTGTGGTTCCAGATGAACTTCTATGAAGTAGCAGTGGAGCGGGCATGTAAGCTGAGGCGCCAGCGTTGTATCTTCACCAAGGAACGTGGTATGAACACCCACTGTTTGCGTTTGACAGGCAGAGATGGGCAGTAGTAACGCATTACATTTACTCTGTAACAATTGTTTGTGTACTTCTTTAACTTTTTGAGTACATTTTCACGAGTTACTTTCTACTTTTAATGGAGTAAATTCCAGGTGAAAAAAATACTTTTTACCGAGATGTCAGCAATTCGCTACTCGTTACATTAACTTGGCCTTTAGCGACACCTGTTGGGAACTGTTGGCACATATGTTGGTGTCATATCTGTCTATCGCTCTCCCTCGCTCTCTCTCTGTGTTTCTCTCTCTCGGGCGGTCTGTCTCTCTCGGGTTCTCTCTCTCCTGGGTGCTCTCTCGGTCTCTCTCAAGCTCTCCGTCTCGGGCACTCTTGCTCTCTCCCGCCCTGAAAGTTATTCAGTACTTTCGCTACTTAAGTAACTTTTGTGCAGTACTTTTTATCTTTTACTTGAGTAACTATTTGGATGACTAAGTTTTACTTTTACTTGAGTAATATTTTGCTGAGGTTACAATACTTTTTATGGCTACCCTGCCCTTATCTGTTGACAGGGAATAACGTTTTGATGGTCTTTGACAGGGAATACCGTCTTTAATTGGAGAATTGTTTTGTGTTTGACAGGGAAGAACTTCTTGCGCGCTGCTCAGATGAACATGAACTTCACCACGTGGGGTCACCTGATCATGAAGGTCCTTCCTCAGTACACCGACTCCGAGCCGGGAGCCAAGCCCACCACCCCGGCAGAGAATGAATCCCTGACGAGCACTTCGCTCCCTAGGTCAAATCACGTCACGACATAAACTCTATATGATGATGTAATGCTATAAATCAGCTACAGAGGTCAGTTCAGATCAGGTTCATTCAATCTGTTTGCCTTCTTCGCTTCTGTGAGCGTCATTGTACAACATGTATGATGCGTTTATTCATGAACAGATTATGCACTTTTACTTTAATTTTTTTTTAAATGTCAAGTTAATACAAAATATAACATACCTGTTGATATCATCATATCATATGATGATATCAACATATTATGATATCATATTAAGAACTGGATTCACTCAGAGATTGCAAACCTGCGCCGTAGTGATACAAAAACATAGGAATTTGTAGTGCTAGCAGTATCTGGCAAGCCATTATCAATGCCAGCGCTTGTAGAGTAGAAGCCTGGCGAGCCAAAACCAATGCATAGTCTACGCATCGCACACCGCTCGGCGCAGGTGCGAGAGACGCGGCCATGCATGACGTCACTACAGAGAACGGGGATTGTTCACCCGTTAATATTAATGAAGTATGGCTGTTATGTTATTTATAGGCTATAGAAATGCACCAAAATTGAAATCACATTGTCATTTCCAACAACTCTGCAAAATTTAATCCAGATCCATGCTCAACTTTTTCAGTTATCCAGGGGACAAACCAACGCGACCAAAAACATAATAACACTTAACCAACGTGTGTGACACTTGTGTCTTTCTCATCCATTAGTGATGTAGCTCTAACCAGACTGAACACTAATGACGAGGGGACCACCCAAGGAACACCCGTAGCTACTCCAGAGAGCCAGGTAAGGTCTGCTGATCAGGTGTCTATTCACGATAATTATATCCCCGAAACACAGGGTGTAGGTGATGTAATGGTTTTGTGTGTGCCTTTGTGTTAACATGATAACATGATTTGAACGGATGGATGGATTTGTCCCAGATTCGGTGTGTTAATGCTCTAGGGTAGGTTCATGAACCGATGCGATTTTGGAGGTCTTAATAGACACTTAATAGATGGCTGAATTCAAGATGGCCGAATTTTTGTTTGGTCAAAATTTCTTTAGCTTTCTTTTCACAATAGTTATTTGGTTTTAAGATGTAAGCATATACATTTAATTTCATATAAAGCATAGTGTTCTTCAAGATGGCTGACTTGCACAAAATCTTGTTTGCCAACACTCTATGAGAGGAAGATTAACTGAGATATGCCAAGATTCAAGATTATTTTTATTTGTCCCAAGGGAAATCGGTCTTGGATATATACATATCTGCCACACAACAAGAATTCCAGGTAAAAACCTGGCAGAGAGATTTTCTTAATATTATAAGCCGGAATTGAACAGAAGGCTATATATGAGAGCTACTGGAATCCATTGAGGTAACCGGGTTGCAAACAATATTATACATTTTGACAACATCTGTAATATAATTCTGTTATTCATCATATGGGCAATATACTATACTATACTACTTCTGACCCAGACTAGTTTGAATGACATTCATTCAAACTTCATTCATTCATTCATTCATTCATTCACATTCCAAATGCCTTTTCTAAAACAAAGCATTGTTTCCTTCACAGCTTCTCCAAAGGACGACAGCAGAAAATGGCGCTGCTACCAAGTAATCATATTGCACACACATCTATAAGTGTATATCATACGTTCAGACTGAAGACTTTTCATACGGAGTACCCCCTGAGAAACTATCCAGCTGTTCAAGTACCACCATGATGACAGATTTTAATATAGCCTGTAAACGCATTGCACTTGCTTTATAACACTCCGCTCCCTGTGTTGCGTGCAACTGACCATCGGCTCAACCATCTGACAATTCTGATCGGGGCTTTGAACCGGTTCAAGGAATGAAGACCGGGAACTTTTTGTATTTTCCAGGGAACAGAAACAAAACCAGAAACATTATTAATTTTTATGTTTTCGCGCCTACACCCCCGAAATGTCTGCCGCCGCTAAGCCGTGACGTCACGTGCCACAGCCCTATTCTTGTTATTAGTAGCAGCATTACAGTGTACCAATCGTGTTGCTTGTTTTCATGCCCAGGTTACAAATGGAAGAGTTCAAGTACATTTCAGTGCTCGGTAGAGGCCACTTCGGGAAGGTTGGTATTGACATTGAGCGTGCACATGACACGTCTATGACCATTGGCTGAGATGACTCTACCTCTCTCACTGGTGGAGGTCATTCAAATCAAATCAAACTTTATTTATATAGCACCTTTCATGCAGAGCAATTCAAAGTGCTTCACTGCAACACAACAAAACAAAAAAAAACAAGATTAAAAGGAACTATGGCTGTCCCGATAACACATTTTGCCGGACCGTAAATTAGCCAAGAAAATATTGCGATAATCGGTAATATTGTCGTTCTCGTGACGTTCAAACATATAATAACATTAAGATGACTAGAAGCACTCAGAGATTGCAAACCTGCGCCTAACCCCTTAACCCCTAGACCTAACTGCTAAAAGTAAAAAAAAAAATTAAAATCGCAATTTGCATGTTGAAAAAGAGAACGCAAAGAAGTGCTCGCGACGGGATTCGACATGTGTGTATGCATGCTTTTTAATGGGTTGGGAAGGTTGTGGGTCAATTGTTCCTTTTAATTTTGTTGTGTTGTTTTGCTGTGTTGCTGTGAAGCACTTTGAATTGCTCTGCATGAAAGGTGCTATATGAATAAAGTTTGATTTGATTTGATACATCTCAATTAAAATTTAGAAAAAAATGATACTAGTGAGCCACATTGAAAAGTAGGCATTCTAATTTTATCGACCGTTCGCAACGCTGTCAATGTGGACAAAGTATCACAGGTCAATCTGTTTGCACATATATGTGGTGTCATGATTTGCCAATTATGCACATTCTAGCTTGGGTGGTAATTCATTGATTGGTTGTTGACTGGTTTGTGGTTTCTTGTTTGGCCTCTAGGTGTTGCTAGCTGAGTTCCGCCAGACAGGGAAATTGTATGCTGTGAAGGCCCTGAAGAAGAGCGACATTGTATCCCGTGACGAGGTGGACAGGTGATCAACTCCCCACTGATTACATCTCAGTTGTTACGAAACAGGCTGTATATCTCCATTAGCTACATTGGCCATTAAAATAGGTACTCAACTCAATTAAACTCAAAATATTTTTATATAGCGCCAAAATCGCAGCCGAAGCTGCCTCAAGGCGCTTCACAAAAGTGATTTTGTTTTTAGATTTAAGAAATATAGCAGCTATTTACCTAACTACCTTTCAACCTTGATTGCTCAGTTAAGGACAGTAATTTGGGATTGGTTACAGAACTCCTTTAACGGAGGACTGGAAAGAAGAGAGAAGAAAGAGGAGATCGAGACTTTCAATCAGTCTCAATCTCAGCCTTGTTGAAAAAAATACCTACAGTTTTTGATTAGTTGTTGTAAGTGTTAATTTGTTTTTATTGGTTTACAGAACTCCTTCAACGGAGGATGGGAGAAAAGAAGTGAAAAAAAGTGTTGGAGAAGAGCAGAAATGATGGAGATGGAAAGACAAAACAGAAGACGACCCAAAACAAGATGGAGAGACTGAATAAATACAGATCTCAGGGAGAAGGAGAGCAACAAAGAGATGGTCAACAACAGAACTATCTGGAAACGGCTCATTCACAACGGCCACCCCGCAGAGGGAGAATCTTGGAGGAAGAAGATGGCCGGCAGTAACAACCATAGCAATATGAAAAAAGACAGGAATAACAGAGCTCGACTTATCCAAGCACGAGCGCTTTGGTTTCGGCTAATTGGCTCGGGGCTAACATGGCTGGGCATGGCTAACTCCGCGTGCCCCTCTAGCTCTGAACATTTGCAGGCCGCGAGCTACAGACTGCGCCGCTAATGACAGCTACTGTCAACGGCCCGTTAGCCCAGGCCCCCCGCGGGAAGAAGAGAAAGTTGGAGAAGAAACCTAGGGGCCACTTAGTAGGAGCGACAACTTTATACCGCCCCAGAATCGGTGGCAAACTTTTTGGGACATTCTGTGCATGAACCTCATAAAGTTATGAGGCTCATGCACAGCGTCGTGCGTCGATGGGAAGGCAAACCCACGACTCGCCATGCCATTGTGGCATAGATGTGCTTTGCCACACCCTGCCTATCTGACTGATCTACAAAACAGCATGTTGCGCTCGTTTCTAAGTCCATGAAAAATGAGTTCAAATTATCTGAGATCTATACCAAACATTCTCTCCTCCTTCCACGTGGCACTGTGCCTTGAAGGATTGTTTGTTTGAGTCCTTGAGATCTTGTGACATGTCTGTAGCAGGTGGAACAAGGAGAGGAAGACAGAGAAAGTGATGGGATGATACCATCCAAGGATGATCGGCCGGGCACGTTGTGTCACCCCCTCAGAGGGTGACGAATCGTGGCCACCGACGACCACATTCCGGAACCACACCTCAGTGGTTCCTGAAACCTGGCGTGGTGTGGCCTGGTCGAGTGGAGTGGCTGAGGACGGAGAGAGATGGACAGATCTGGTTGCAAAGTCTTTAATGGCAGCCTTCCCATAGTCTTCCAGACTATGGGAATGATGATGATACCAAGCAGAAGTGAAATAGGTGAGTTCTTAAACTTTTTTTTTTTAAATGCTGGAGAAATGAACAATATTTTGAAAGTACGACCACTGACTACATGTCCACAGCAGGGCTTGAAAACATTTTTTTTATCTAAACGTTCTGTTCTGAACGGTTCAGGCAGGCCTATGTTTAATGTTTTCGTTCTCGGAACCATTCCACCACTAACATATCGGTCCTGAACCAGTTTGGAATGCACACATTTTCTTTGTTCTTAAAGTTCCTTATTTTGTGCAAAGTTAAGTTTAGATATAGTTTATACAAATATATATTTGGTGGACTTTCAAACATCAGTGCAACTGTGTTAACGCCATTACATTCGCTTCCTTCTATGTCCACAAAATGGAGCCCCAGATGCATGGGGCTTGATGACTGACACTGAAAGTGGGGGGAAATAGTCTCCCAGACATAGGATATGTTAAAATATAAAGAGAACGGCAAAAACGTTTTTAACAGATTTTGCGGATTTCATAATGTTCCGCTTCTGTTCCGGAACAGTTGAAGAAATCCTTTTTTTCTGTTTCTGCTCCTTGTAACATTCTGTTCGTTTTCGTTTTTTGTTCCTTGAACCGGTTGAGGGACCTGGTCCCCAGCCTGCGGTGCAAACTGTTTCTACATGGGAAACACATGCATGCCGTTATTGACTCAATTTATCATTCATTCATTAAACTCGTCAGCGCCGTCTGTCTCCGTGACCGGGTGGTTATTGCGCCCGTCTGTCTCCCGTCCCCCCACATCAGGTTGAGCTGCCTGTCTCCGACGGGTGACACCGCGCCGCCCGCTCTGCCGTGTCTTCCTATTCTGCCACTTATTTGTCCCATCCATCACAGGCCGCTCCGTCGACAGCGTTCACAGTCGACCGTCGCTGCCGTTCCAGCTGCTGCCAAAGCTCCGTGTTTGCGATGTCAGACGGCCAAAGAACTATCAGTTCCCGGGATGGGTTTCAGCATGTGGCTCTGAATGCATCCTCATTCCTGTTCATCAAATAGTTAAATGAATATACACATGTGGTCGCATGTTATGAAGGTAAAACAATTGAATGCATCCAGGGCGCCGAACCGGTTCAAAGAATAAAACCGAAAACGAGCAGAATTTTACGGAATTTTAAGAGGAGGGACACAGAAACGAAAAAAGATTCAAATGTTCGAGAACAGAAACAGAACATTATGAAATCCACAAAACCGGTTAAAAACATTCATTTTGTTCTTTATATATTTTAGCATATCCTATGTCTGGGAGACTATTTCCGTCCACTTTCACTTTCAGTCATCAAGCCCCATGCATCTGGGCCTCCATCTTGTGGAGAGACGAGGAAGAACTGAAGTTTAAAAATCCACCAAATATATTTTCTATAAAAACTATATCTAAACCTATCATTGCACAATATAAGGAACTTTAAGAACGAACAACATTTTTGTGTTTTCCGAACCGGAATGCATCCATGTTGTCTTCCCCTAATGAAACATAATGCAGTGTTTTGCACGACGACACTGGACAATCACTTCCTACGTTTTGTGTCTTATGGGCTGTGTCCGCTCCCTATCCCCTACTCCCTACCCCCCATTTAGTGCACTCACTTATAGTGCACTCAACAGCAGTGGCCGAGATTTCGGACACTAGAGTTGGCGCCGTCAAAATTATTATAAAATATAATTCTAAAAAAATAATTATAAAATTCAACAATCATCACAAAAGCGAGGGAGAGCCGTTGAGACTGTTGCCACGGAGCCGCATGTGAGCCGAAGATTAAAGTGCGTTACAGGCATTCAGAGTGCACTTATTATACACCTGTGTTAGTATATCAATGTGAATACTACACATTTATAACCATTTGCCGTGGTCGGTCGCTATTTACTCCCGCCGTGGCATTTTTTTTAAGTTTAGGTCATTTTTAAAACGTCTCGCAATGCATTATGGGTTATATTGCTCCGTCTAGGGTACATCTGATGCTCACTACATTTGGCGGTGCATTGTGGGATACTTTCAGTGCACTATCTAGGGTACATGGAGAATTCGGACACCCCTACAAAATGGCGTGCACCCCGTATAGTGCACTATATGGGGGTTAGGGAGCGATTTCCGACACAGCCATGAACTGCACATTTGACAAGAAATTAACTTTGACTTTGAACATGCTGTATTTGTTTAACGTCTGTCATTTATTTCATTTGCAGAACACTTTGGCCTAGCGAGACTCTGCGCTGGTTGACCTTATGGTGTCCTTGGAGACACTGTCGCCAACACAGGTACAAGACTGGCTTTTCTAGAGTAGTTTTCTACTTTGTTCTTTTACACTGGTCAGGTGTTGTAGTGACAAGCAATATGCCACAAAAAATTCATACACAGATTGAAAGAAAGAAAGAAAAAAATATGTGCATTTATATAGCGCTTTTCAAAGCGCTTTACACTGACCTCTCAATCACACATTCACACACCAATGGCGGCTGCTGGTATACAGGGTGCTCGCCACGACCCAATAGGAGCAATTTGGGGTTCAGTGTCTTGCCCAAGGACACTTTGGCATGGAGACTGTCTAAGGCGGGATTCGAACCACCAACCTTTTGGTTTTCAACCCTCCAGTCATTGGAACTGCCGCTCTACCAACCAAGCTACAGCCACCCCTAATACTTAAATTCATTCGTAGATATGATCTTCCCTGATCCTGAGTCGATAAATCTTCAATTTGTCTTTTCGGCGTGTGTACACTCACTCTTCCCGCAGGGCTACTTTGTTAGCTTAGCTTAGCTCCATGCACCCGAACAGCGGGGAAGCTAGAAGCAATTAATCCCTTCCAAAATGTTCCTTTAGCCTCCTACCGGCTGGCGTGCGGGCTGACAAAAAAAAAACACTAATTTTGTAATATCAATTAAAAATATAATTTAGAAATGAACCGTGCAGTTGCTCAGAGAGCCGGAGGGAAAACAAACAACTCCCCCACGGCCGGCCAACTCCGGCGTCATTAGGCTCTATGGAGTGTGTCAACTTTAGAGGTCTGCTCTTTGAAGTCGCTGCAGCTAACTTGTTTCAGGAAATTAATATTGAAACTAGAAGCACTCAGAGATTGCAAACCTGCGCCGTAGTGGTACAAAAAAAATAATAACAGTGGAAACACGTTCCCATTTAACTGAACTAAACTTAACTGAGATGTGCCGAACTGTGCCTTGAGTTTTTTTGTAGTGGAGAAGTGACTTAAAGTATCTGTGATTGAGATGTGTGTGTTTGTGTGTGTGTGTGTGCTGGTGCTTCTGGATTGAACCTGTAAATCTTTCTCTCGCGCCGATGCGAAAACAAAGCGCGCCACGGCGCCTCATCCGGGGCCATCAGTGGAGACGCCTCGTCTCTCTCTGTCACGCCGCACATCATTCTCTCCGCCGTGTCACTCCACAGACCTGCCGCTGAAGCTTCTAGATAAGATGCACCAGCAAACCCGCCCCCCCTTCCTTCCAACTGAAAATAATTATCCGCCACACAACCTGTCTTCGCCGCAAAAATTGTGCTCTAGCAATTGCAGATTTCATCCCAGGCTGGCGTGTTTGCTGCAGGTTGAATGTGGCTTGGTGTAATGGGAAAAGAAAGAAAAATGTTGCACGTTTGAAAGATTTACAGTCAAGTGAACCAACTCGCCTGTCTTAACACTGCCGATGGATGTAATGTCTGCTCTTCCTGTTACCTGGAAAGTGGTTTTGTCAGCTGATCAAGAAGCAGACAGGCTGGGAACGAACGGTTTCTATTGTTTCCTTATCGGCTCGCCCAGAGAGTGGAGAAGCTTATGTTCTGAGCAGGAAATCTCTTCCAAATAGAAGGAAATGATTCAGAGGCAAAAGCTATACTGGGACTTGTATGGTGTGGCAGGCTACACATCACTGAAAACTAGTGGTGCACCGATCCAATCCTCAGATTGGTGATCGGGGGCCGATCAGACGTTTTTTCCAAGGATCCGGACTCGTGATTTTGTCCCGATCAGGATCGGTAAATAAGTCGGGAGCATGCCGAATGATTGTTCGCTACTTTTACTATTATTGAAACTGACAATTGTGCCAAATAGGTTGGGTACTATCAATTTTTGCAGGATCAGGACTCTGTATTGGGGATCGGGACTCGGTACCGGAGATCGGGATCTGGAAATTAAAGGATCTGGATCAGATCAGGAGCAAAAAACGTGATCGGTGCACCCCTAATTGCAGTGCAGTTAACAAAGAGAAATAAAAAATTATTAAGAGTTATTTTCAAGTTACTATGCCATGATCTCACCAGTCTGGCACATTTGGAAATAAATCTTACTTGATGCGCCCCCCCCAAGCTAAAATGAGTTTGACACCGCTGTATTTAATACATTTGTGGCGATAAAATAATACCAGTGGGTGTCGGCCAAGTCTCAACCAGCCAACTCTATCAGTGTACTTTTACTATCTGCCGTTTCTACCCTAGACACTGTGATTTGCAAGTAGCGTGTTAAGACTTCTGAAGCCTGAAGCCCCTGGCTGCTCCTCTTTCTCACAGCGGCTAGGGGGCACGGTGCTAAATGTGCCATCGAGCTTCAAGAGGTAGGAAACGAGAGAGAGAGAGAGAGAGAGAGAGAGAGAGAGAGAGAGAGAGAGAGATGTTTAAATGTGTCATCACCGGAGAAAGTGACAGACACGATGGGGAGAAAGAGGGAAGAGGTGAAACCACAGAGAGCCTAAATGGATGGAGGGTGGGAGGAGAGAGAGAGAGACATCGCCTTTATGAGTGTCTTTTAAAGTGGAGCACAGGTGTAAAAGAGAGAGAGTGCGTAAAGAGGGATTATGGGAGCGTGACTGGACTTGTGCTGGTCCGTCATGTGTCGGTGTCGGTGTGTGTTTGCACTTAAAGGGTTTTTACAGAGAGGGCCGTAAAACAGGACATGTTCAGAATGTCTAATCACCGACAACAACCACAAGGGCATTAAAGATCAACAGCCTCATTGGCACACAAAGCTAGAGTAAATAATTTCATTCAGCTAATTTCATGCTCGGTAATTTCACAAGCTTGTAAAGAGCCTTAGAGAAGCACACACAGACACATCAACTGATGTTCTAGCTGTCTTGGTGTTCAGATTTGTTAGATCACGACCATAGACTGTATATAGAAATGGACACCGCATTCGTTTTGATGTCCGTGCCTACTTCCGGGTTGGTATGGGCCTCAGGCTGGTGGAGCTTAGTGTCAGAAAACCTGAGGCCTATGGGAATTCCAATACAAATATTCCAATCTTAGCAGCCTATTTTAACCTATTTAAAGATCTTTCCTAATTGATTTTTTAATGTATTTTGCCGGGTTAATTATGGTTTAATTGTGTGAGGGGTGGGGGTCATAATTTCACAAACACCTCAGATTTGGCGTTAATATTTTTTATTTCAGCTCCCATAGGATCCCATTCCCTGTCGTTGGCACCCCTAGCGGACAGTACCGCCGGAAGAAGTTGCGTGTGGGGTGTCTCTCTCTTATATACTGTATAGCTATAGATAACAGCAATGGGATGATGTCTTGCACGCTGCGTCTACTTTATATACAGTCGATGATCACGACTCTCGGATGCAGCTTTACAGCAGGCAACAATGGATAAACGTCTTCTTGGGTCACCCACCGTTCCGAAAGAACTCCATTCCAATAAAGTTCGAATCCCAAAAATGATCCGCTTTATTTGATTAGGGTTTTAGAGGGACTCTAACAAAATTAGCCTGGTGAGCCAGAACCTCCATGCAGAGACCACCGTTCACCGTCGTCCTACTAGATCGCTCACGTGAGTATCACCGGGCACAGCAACGTAAGGCGGTGGTAAGCGCATGTAAAATTCAGTCAATCTGCTTCGCTAATATCTTCTTCTTCCAAGCTTTTCCCTATGAGGGGTCGTCGTTCTGAATAAACTGTTTCCAGATAGTTCTGTTGTTGACCATCTCTTTGTTGATCTCCTTCTCCCTGATATCTATATTTATTCAGTCTCTCCATCTTGTTTTGGGTTGTCTCCTGTTTCCATCTCCATAACCTCTCTTCCTACGTGCTCTTCTCCAACTCTTCTTATCAGGTGTCTGCACCATCTGACTCTTCTACCACTTTCACTGTTCCTCGTATGTACTTGTTTCTTGTCTGTACGTGTAACTCCTACCATCCATCCCAAAATTTTCATCTCTGCCGCCTCCAATTTCTTCTCTTCTTTAGCGGTGCGGCTTCAAAATCATATGTTAAAGCTGGTCTTTAACATAAGGACGGCTTTGTGCACTTTGTCCTTCAGTCTGACTGGGACTCTTCTGTCGTACAGCAACCCTGATACTTTCCTCCAATTCCACACTGGATTCAGATCTCCTTTCTCCATTCCAACAGTTTCATCCACCTTTGAGCCAAGGTATATAATATAATGTGTACCAATAAATGACTTTGGTTGAGCAGTGCTACTCGAACTCACAACGCATACAGAATGAACGTCCCACTCTCTTTCACTTCAACGTAGAAGTCTGTTGTGGCAATCACTGAGTGCCGAGGTGTATAAACAACTTCAGGGGGTACTTCCGGTTAAATTTGTACTCTGAACGTAACTTCCGATGCCAATTGTTTTGATGTGTTTTGGACTATGTTTCAACATATCTACTATGCTATTCCACACCCAAATGTTATCGTGCGGATCTGTGACCCACAAACGCATGATTTAATAATCAGTGCAACCCGTTCCATTTTCTCATTCTTTTTGGAACTACTAGTAGAAGCAGCCAGCCTATTGGTCCAGAAGAACATGTGACCACTCGGTGAGTAACTTCAAGTTGGATTTTGACTGTGTTTCATCAATATTTATGAACAAAGCGAGATGTTTAATGTCGACATCTAGTGGTCGGATTTTGAACTGGTGTGTGTTTTGTGCGTTTTTCCTTGTACCGCCGCCTTCTACCAGACTTTATATACATACCGGCCCCGGAAGTGACCAACAGAAGCGTCGGACAAAATGACTCCCCCCCAGTGTTTCGCACGTAAACTCGTCTATATTTTTCTGGAGAGCCCTTGTCCGTGTGTTGTGCTGTGAGCGTGTAGGCCAGGGCGCGTGCCTGCGGCTGGCCCGGGCTGCGGCTGATTGGCCAACCTGTATAAAGTAAAGGTCACATCAAATGATGAATAAAATGTCCGGACCCTTGGGGGGCCGCTGCCCCGCGCGCGGCTGCACGTTGTGGTTGACATTTAGTTTCAGCGCGCGGTAAAAATATCCATGAAATACCTGTGAGGCTACACGCGCGCCTGAATGGGGATTTTATACCATGTGAACATACTGATGTAACAAACAGTGCCATGCTGTGCACACAACAAATTGAGTCGAGTGTCGCTTAGGTACTCTTTTAGGATAAGCTAGTGTTAGCCTTGTTTTAGGATAAGCTAGTGTTAGCTTTGTTTTAGGATAAGCAAATGTTAGCTTTGTTTTAGGATAAGCTACTGTTAGCTTTGTTTTAGGATAAGCTACTGTTAGCTTTGTTTAGGATAAGCTACTGTTAGCTTCGTTTTAGGATAAGCTACTGTTAGCTTTGTTTTAGGATAAGCTACTGTTAGCTTTGTTTTAGGATAAGCTACTGTTAGCTTTGTTTAGGATAAGCTACTGTTAGCTTTGTTTTAGGATAAGCTACTGTTAGCTTCGTTTTAGGATAATCTACTGTTAGCTTTGTTTTAGGATAAGATACTGTTAGCTTTGTTTTAGGATAAGCTACTGTTAGCTTTGTTTTAGGATAAGCTACTGTTAGCTTCGTTTTAGGATAATATACTGTTAGCTTTGTTTAGGATAAGCTACTGTTAGCTTTGTTTTAGGATAAGCTACTGTTAGCTTCGTTTTAGGATAGTCTACTGTTAGCTTTGTTTAGGA